>JAQFYZ010001241.1:0-25732 GCA_034695085.1 Cylindroiulus punctatus | reverse complement strand
GGTATTATTTGACTGAGAAAAATGGAATAAAGTTTTAAATCACCAGTCACGGCCCAGGATGAAGTTCCTCTCGCTTTCTGGAACTGCTATTTAAGTCAAGAATTTCCATAACAAATTAATCAAGATATTTTTGCAACAGTGCAACATTTTCTAGCTCCATCGTGTTTTAATGTATCAATCATTCTGCTTAGCATGCATTAATTTTTAACCAACCATAGTTATGATTAACAATTAAGTATAAGCAACAAATACAAAAATAAAATTAGAACACTCCATCACACTGACTTTGCTGTCACGATTTCTTCAGAAACGAACAAATGTGTCTACGTGATTATGTTCTCAAATTTCCTCGAAAGTGACTGAGTAGATATCCTCCTTTAAAAGCACACATGTACTGTATTAAGATTACCTGTTGTGGCCATAGACGCACATAATGTTTGCGTGTAGTTTTAAATGACGACATTCCAACCTAGCAAGAGTCTAAGAAGTACAATTTTGATTAATTGCAAGAATTTGCAGCACCCCCGCTTATAAATGGATACAAATGACGCTGTCGTGGACTGTCGTATGTATGCATTTATATGCATCATAAATATAAAAAGTACGATTAAATGAGGATAAAAAGAAATAGCTTTTCTCATAGCTGGCTGTAATATACCAGCTCTTGTTTATATTTCTAGACCTGACCGAAAAAAATCCTTCCAGCCCATTTGCTATTATTTGCATTATGTGTTGATAATGCATGGATATAACTTAGAACATGGCATGATTGAGACTTTTTGCTTAAAAGCATATGCCCTGTCAAAAATAAGATGGTAATATTTTAAGTTTTGAAGAAGTTAAACCAATGTTTTTTTCTTGTCCTTGTGAATCCCATATGCTTTTGAAATATGTGATGAGGACATGAGAAAGTTTGAAAAATGATATTTCAAATATATGGGATATTTACGTGTAATCAAATAAGGAAATGACAAACTTAAGAAATATCGCCGCCCAAGTACAGAATAATACGCCACATGGCACGAAACACTTACTACCTTTTAGTGTCGCCAATTTTGTATTTAAATGCATAATATTAAAGACTGTAATCATTTAAGAACAGCGGTAATATTTAGGAGGGAATGACCTCACATAAAACACTCAACAGGTTACAAAGATTTACGAGACAGAATTGCACAATTTTTTCCACTTAAGATGAACACAACTCATGTATTGTGTTCCAGCATTGCATTCCTGTTAAATTCAAGCTGTTATGGAGCCAGCTAAAACCATCTGGTGGGAAACATACATTCGTGAGTGAATGATTTTTGTCTTATTTTCAGTGCAATATTACAAATATGAGGCATCTAAAATGTTCTTTATCATTAAAGCACCAAAAAAATAATTTCAGAATTTTAGATAAATCAGTCCATTTGCCAAGGAACTGGGACATTAAATTTGACTTCCCCCCTAATTGTTTGCAAATGCTGCTGTGAGTAATTAATGAAGGATGGCATATGAAGTCACGATGTCGTACAGCCCAAACACACCAAAGACTCAATTTTACAACAACAACAAAAAAACAAAAAAAACGAGTTGGCAATTTCTGTGCAGTGAACCATCGGTGCATTCAGAGAAATTATGGATTTGTTTTTTAAGTTCTTGAAACGAAAAATTGATTACAGAAGCCTGCAGTGGGCATTGGTAGTTTGGGGACAGGCCCAATCTGCCTACTGTTCATTCATCTGTTTGTTTTGTATAAGTATCCATGACAACACAGGTCCAATCTGCTGTTCCCCCATCATGAGTCATTGCCGTCCCCTTAGCATTCTTCCATAGGTGCAAATATAGATTTATTGAATGTAATAGGAGTTTGCTCTTCCGTCGTAAATGTAGTTCAATGACTAGACAGCGTGTAAAGCGTCATTATCGCATATTGACCAGCGCAGGGAAAAGTAATGCAAGGGTCATTCAGAAACAGACTGTCACCCAATCAAAAAAAAATCAACTTGGGACCGCTTTGAGGGCTCCACAACGCGTTTGAAAAAGCACTACAAACAAAACTACAAAGCACTTAAACATATGACGGTGTACTAATACCCGTACAGAACCACAGATAATGTATTGATATTTTTGCCATTGCCTTTGTCAAGTCGGAAATTCACCTTCGTTAAACACGACTAACAGGATAGAAGCATATCCAAATAAGGCAACTTGACACCGCTATTTGCTGTTCAGGTGGAGAGCAAACTGACAGACTTGCCATGGCTACTTAATCTGAAAGCCATAATGGCAGTCGCACTGACAAAATACAATCTCATGACCCCTATAACCACTTCAACAACACAAAGGAGAATAAAGCACGTTCTTACGAATAGGCTGCAACGCTTTACTCCAACCTTCATTACAACAATTTTTAAAAAAAAACTGATAAGAATTACAAAGACAACATTTTGGAAAGATGTGGAAGAGAAGCTAAAGGTTTTTATTTCATATATTTGGTTCATAGGCAGTACCATCAGGTGGCGCTGTAACCGCTATAGAACTGAAAATGGCGTCTATGCAGGGAAAAGCTCTATGTATTTTCTGGTACAAGTACACTTTAACATGATAACAAGTCTTATCGGTGTTAGCGCTAAATAGAAATAAAACTGAATTCAATAGCGATTTACAAACTGTAGAAAATCAACTGAGGTTGTTCGCAGTATTGGCCCTACTCTCTTCAGAAACTTAATACAGTACATGGCTAATAAATAAAATAAAAAACTTAAGTTCTACATTTTCCAAAAGCATCCAAACAGTAATTGTTTTTTCCCCAAAGTTTTGTAATAGGGTAGTAGACCAATAAATATAATTTCTCTCGACAAAACTATGTTTTTTCTTTGACTAAAATTTGTTACCAATACCCTTTACTTCGACCTAATTATCACCGCCAAGGATATTGTTTTTGCTTGTACTGTATCTCGTGCTACGGTGAAACATGGTCGTAAAATCCACTAACATTGATAGTGTCTTTTTCACTCGCAAAATCCTTCTTCGTTACCTTTCGTTTCGACCCGATCAGGGTTTCACCAGCCCTAGCATTTGTGCGTGTGAATTTCAAAGGGGAATTAATATTGCGAGTCTGATCCCTCACGCAGTAGGTTACTCCGTTTTATTAGCAATATCCCAGTTGAAAGAACTTGCTAGCCCAGCATGGCGACCATTCGGCCATCCACCTTTCTTTGAAAAAATCGTAACCCTAACTTTTACCAAGGCACGAACACTTTCATATACGATTCATTGTCTGAACCCAGCTTTGGCACGATGGACTAAAACTGCTAATTTGCACGACATTCAAGAGTAGATTACCGTGCGAAAGCCCTGTTTGAGGATTTTTGGAAAGCCTATCTGACATCACTGAGTCGTTGGGTTATGGAAAAAAACTTTAGACATTCTAAGAAAATTCAAATGAGCCCCGACTTTGTGGCGACCCAAAAGATGCATCATCATCTATAACAGGCGTGTAACTAGAAAAGAAAGCATGGCGACGACATAAGACAGTCGCAATTTGTCTGAGATTTTTTTGAAGTTGTAAACAACACTCTTCTAAACTGTAATATCACTGCTGTCGCATATCTGACCCTTGGTGGTGAATGCAGTAAAAGCTGACTAGTGTTGGGGCGTTTTCTTTACAGAAACTTGTAGTCAGAATCATTAAAACGTCCAGGTTATGTAGGGAAAAGAAAACTCAAACAAATGCCCCTATGCTATACATGTGGATGTTTGCTGTTGTTTTCATTTGTTTGTCCAGGGATATCACCTTTGTGGTACCGCTTTGGGTGGACCACTGAAAATAATTAGAAGCAAGCCTGAACCTAAAACTGGTTAAATATCTAATTCCGAATGTGTGTAATGGTTAATTTATAGAGCTGCAAAGGTGGTTTTACATTAGAAAGTGGGATACGACACTGTCAATTAAAATGAGAACATATACAATGGGCATGACAGATGTTCGCCAACGTTATACAATAGCCTAATTTCTTATTAATTACAGCAAACGCCTTACGATGTGCGCCTACTAAATATGCAGTGTGTCGAGAACGGTGGTGGTAAAGCACGTGCTCGGCATTCCCATAAAAATATCATGATAAATAAAATTGTAATAAAACGCTAAACTGGAAATTTACACGCGCCTAAAGTGGCCTTAACTGGATATTTAAATGCAAATCTCACGACAGCGACATTTTATGGTAAATCCATATTTATGTGCCTTACTTAAGAGGCTTTTCTGGTCAAATTATCTCTTTGGTATGCCGTGCATACACAGTATAGCGGGATGTCTGTGGGAGCGAAATGGGCTGAAATATACAGTAAAAGGGTGCCAAATGATTATTCATTTCAGTGATTTTCTAGCAATTATTCCTAGAAAATAGGGATTCCCAGGTCAAGGGTGAATCCACTGACACACAAATCAGCACTAGAGTGGAATTAAGATTACGAACATGTACGACCAAAGAAAACCATATCTTAGCTGATTTCACTTCTGTTCAACTGTTGGTAAAGCAATTATCAAGCGTTGAAATAACATTGGAATTTGGCTCATGGCTGAGAGTGCTGATTCTACCGAAAATATTTGGGGAAAAATTTTCATGATACTTGACAAAAAATAAAAAGAACGATTAAACACAAAAACGTTTACTGCATACGACGTCCAGTACTTCTGGTTTTTGGTAATGGGACATTACTTTGTTGTAAGTACACAATTTTACAACTTTCGGGAAAAGTTGTGCGAGTGACAACGTTAACAGACGACGACCTACTTAATAATATCAGAAATAATCGGCGTCAATAAAACGAAGATCAACTATATAAATTTTAACTCGCGGTTAACAAGTTAAACTAATCTGTAAAACACTAATGGTTTTACTTTCCTGGAATTACAAAATGTTATTTGCTTTGTTGATATCCGTTATGACTATATAAGGAAAACTTTATAGTTCGTATGAAAGTATCCAAATTAAATCAGTAAATGTTATTTATACACGTATTATTATCGTATTGTTTCATGTTTATTTTGTTAATTGGATAACTGTTAAAGCTTATTAGTTTCTATAGAGTAAATTTTACAAATCATTTAAATATGACGTAACAGGCCCAAGTTAATTCGTTTTAAGATAACAGGTTTCATAAAGCCAATGCTGTAGTGTAGCTGCAAGATGATTTAAGCAATAAAAAAGTTAATTGTGACCGCATAGTTTACCAAATATTTCGACAATATTTCCCAGGATTATGTCATTATTATAGGGCAAGCGTAAGTTTGTTCCATTATACAGTGCACTGCAGAACGGGGTTTTATGGCTATCCTTTCAGATCGACTGGTGTGCAATGATGCTTTTAATTCTTACACTCAAAAATAAAAGTTGAGATAATATCGCCATTAAAATTCAGCTCTCGTATACAAAAAATTCCTAAAAGCATGCGGTCCCTCCAAAGCTGAATTCAGTGTGCTGATAATGCAGTTCAAGAATACGAATAGAAACCTTTTGACCAATGGATTTAATCCTTTAATCTGCGCCACAATTGCCAGTTATATTGGCTAAAGGAACATCATAAATCGTGTAATATGTTAGGATTACAAATAACTTATTCCTTGTATTTCCATGAATTCCTTATAACTTTTAGCAGAAGTCAACAGGGGACCAAAGTGAAAGAGGGAAAATTTGTAGAGTCACACCTTGTAAATGAAACATACCATGTTTACACGAAGAACTTAGTCCAAGAAAGCATGCACGTAAACCTGTTTTATCTATCTTTACTTGACATGAGTATACTTAAGCTGTGACTCTCCAGGGGGTGCCATGCAAGTTAAAGTTGCTGTGAATGGCATCCAGTTTAAAAATGCTTAATTTGAGCTGAGTACAAGACTTCCTAAGAGACTTTCCGGAAGTTTCTTGCCAGTGGACACGCACCCAAAGGACGTGTGTTAAAGTCGAACTTCTGCAAATGTACAAATTTCACGGTGGATGCAAATCCAATTTGCACAAAAGTCGTTTGCAATTACATTCTTTGTATAACCAAAGTTCATGAAACTACCCTCCGTGTCCAAGTCAAGATCGGATAATTTATGGTTTACCAAATACAAGCTCATTCGCGAGTACTACGCCTAATTACAATTATTATAGAAAAAGTCAGATAGATAAGGATTATTTGTAGGTTTTGCCCGGGGTGTGTTGGTAGACGGCTAAGCGTAGCCTCTTAATACATTATACCTACATGCATTTAAAATGTTAGCTTGCATGCATGTTTGCATGAATGAATGTTTTGCATTAAAAAAGGGTCCTACATATTTTTGTGTTTAAACGTGAAATTTAATGAACGGGAGACAACAACCACAAATAATTACAGTTACGATCAATTATTAAGAAAATAATGGTTGTATATTACATGTATGTTTAATATTTATAACAGGAGCGGTGGCAAACGGCTAAAATTCAGTAGCCAATTTTTAGCATACATGTAGGTGGGAGATCCATATACCGAATTTATTAGGTGGTCACTCCCTCGCCTGGGTGGTCACTAACATCATCATTAAATAGAATTTATAACAGCTCATGGCTCTATACTTTCAGAATTGCGTAGCTGCATGGGAGTTTCGGTAATACGACAAATGCACATTCCAACCTTTATCGTTCAATTCAAATTACTGACTACTCGCATTAATCAATACAAGTACCGGTACTTGATCAAAATACTGTGAATCCTATTAAAGATAATGTCCAATCAGAGCTGTACTTAATGCATCCCATATTCGTATACTATCAAATAAAGTTAAAATATATTTTGTCCAGTTTATGTCCATGTAAATGTATGTTTAAATAATTTTGTAAATTTTTGCCATCATTGCAGATCCACACAGACTTGCTACTGTACCATTTTTCGTCACCATCAATGCACGACAGTCCTGTTACTGGATTCTTGATGCCTCAAACAAACTACGTAGGACTCCTGTACCCGGCATCGTGGCATTTGATGAAAGGTCCTTGATAACATGGATCATGTGTTATGTTTTTGCATCGCCATCTTTGTTGCGCACGTCTCCACTCTACACAGTGCGAGTAAGTTAATGAAATCCAGCTCTATGGCGTATGGAATTTACCCCTTTGACCAAAAATTGTTTCTTTAGAGGACATCTCAAGAGATTCCCAAGCACTTTACCCGCCCGCCCAATACGTTTCATTGACTGGAGATTTGGATGTGAAGTACAACTTAAGTTCCTCGGCTTCGTGTCAAGAAGATGACGAAGACGAATGTGAAATTCACGCGGAGACCCAACTTGTAAATATTATCAACAACAGCACGCTGACGACGGTTAGCGAAGTGCTAAAGTCAACTATAGGAAAAGTGACATTCAAGTGTGGAACTGTGCTGGGTGCAGGGCGTTATGTCATCAAAATGACTGTGAAATCAAAGGTAAATGAACTCCATAATAAGCTATTTGGCCGGGGCATAACTTATCCCAAATGTCGAACTCATTCAATTCCTTATCATCCACTTTTCAAAAATCGATTAGCAACGTGTGAGTTGCAAAACAGTCAGTACATGGTCTGGACAAGTGAAATGACCATTATAAATTCGTCATCGATACTGAAAAAGTAGCTTGTCCCTAAACACTAGCAATCACTGGATGCGAGCGTGCCATACGTTGTGCCTGTAACTAGGGGAAAAAGCACAACAAAACTTCACTTACCCCTTCAACTTGAATTTTGAATCAACTTTAATCAACGTGAAACTCCCCCATTTAGTTTTTTTTCAAAGTGCAATTAACAACGATCGGCGATTTCTTATTATGATAAGCATCACCAGAAAACGCCATATGTGCTTCTCCCTTCATAGACGTCATTTTCAATTCCAGCGCCACCTACTGATACACCACGCGAACCAACTACATGAGATAAGGAACTATAGCTATATATAGTCGTCTCGGCAAAAGAACGAAAAAATGGCGTCGTTCAGATCAATAGGATGCAATTTCCTGTTTGCGATTCGTCCATCCTGTAATATAATATCAAGCATGGCAGCCATTGTCCTCTTACCGCTGAAACTCCTGAAACAGTGCATCGAAAGCCGAATCTCTCTGATTGGCTGTAAAAATTTCTTTCTCTTGCCGAGACGACTATAGTTGTTCAATCTTTCCCCAAAATATGTTCCTTTAAACAGACTGTTTTTTAAGGGACAGTCTTCATGATCCACGTACATGAAATTTATTGAGGAGCTATCATATCAATTGATAGACACCAACAATAAGCCTCCTTCCAACGTCTTTACTATTTTTTTAAAACGACTAACTTTGTAATAGTATATATGTGTGATAACAGACTCGCGATAACAGACCGATTGATCAGCCTCCCATTTGGAGACAACACTAACAAGTTTCATTTTCGCAGAACAACGACAGCGTGGACAGCCTGACCCTCGTGAGCCACACCATGGACATCCGGTGGCCATCTTTCAAGTTCACGGTTCCCCTGTTGCTGGAGACGTACACGGCGGATGTGTCCATCACCCTGGAGTCGACGGGCATCGCCTGCTACCCCAAGGAGCCGAGCCAGAAGGCCTGGCTGGATCTGGCCTACTACGGCAGAAACGAGTCCCTGATGGGCGAGCCAAACAGGCAAAGGGTGCACGAGTTGACCGAGGTCTACCGGATCACCGCCAGGGACATTACCATCAGGTGCATCCACTTTGACCAAGCCGGTCTCTACAGGCTGCACTTGAGCACGGGCCCTGGCGCCAATGGCAGCGTGGCCAACAGCGACCTCATCCGGGCCATGTGGAGCGAGGAGTACAAGGTGCGGACCCAGGCACCCAGCATCTTCCCTTGTGTCCAAGGAGTCACCCTGTTCTACCAGTACCCCAAGTGCATCCTCCCCAGAGACCGGCTCAGGCTCTACGGCCGGAAACGGACCGTGGCCGCCCCGGTGGCCTCCCCGGCTGTCTTCAGCTACCTGTCCGAAAGAAGAGTGGACAAGGGACGCGACTCGGTCACATTCCCCTGCCACTTTTTCAGCGAAACTCTGTACGTGGAGTACTGCTTCAAGTACGTGAGTGTGGCCATGAGCGGGGCCGTCACGGAAGTCTACTCCAAATGCGTTCCTACTCACGGAAGGACTGCAGGTAGGACAAATATTTGGTGGGTCGATGATATCCCTGAAGGGAAACTTGAATGCAATCTTGCAAGGATGGTAGGGTGCCATGCAGTGCAGGGCCATATCCAAACCTATGCATGCATCACATCTGGCGGTTTGATTTGACGTGTGTTTCTTACATGCTTGTCATGGTGACTACAAATTTAAGAAAGATAAATTTCCTCCAGGTTCTTTGGGTTCAAAAAATTCTATTTTATTAACGATTCAGTCTTGCTGCACTGCAGCTCCGCCATAGACAAAGGACGGAGGGCTTCTCCTAATGGCTCGTGGCGGTTTGATGCAGCCGAATCACAAATTGTTTTTTTTAGGTTAGTTTAGGTTAGGATAAATGCATACAAACACAAAAAAGAACAAAAAAAATTATTAATTCCGACGGCTAAAACAGTGTCATTGTTGTTTACTAGATCCATGTAGGCTGAAATATTGTTTATGCTCATAGGGAAAATACAGTAGTATATCAGTCTTAAATACTCTTTAAATAATCAATCCGTTTCATTTATTGCCAAAGACATCTTAATTTAAGAAGATAAAACGTTTTATATTAAAAAAAACAGGAAGTTCATTTTTTAATACCCCTGGAAATGCTTTTCTGAACGAAAATGAACAAAAATAATTTAAACTCAAATTGAATGTCCCAATTCAAATTTCATGTGTTTCTCAGATTTTCAGATTTCTCAAATTTCTTGAGATTACTAGCTTTTCCAGGTTGGTAGTCACCATGACAGTGTCGCACGTTGCAATGTTGGTTTGAATGTGGATATTAATGCCTTTATCAACATATCGTTTTATTCAACGATTGGGAAACGTACACTTCACTGGGTATTACTGGGATACAGTACAGTTTGGCTACTTAAGCATGTCTTTGGTGAGATTTTTCATACTTATCATATCAGTTCATAATGATCGATGCAAACTTTGGAAATATTGAGGCAATCCTGCAGAGTAAATAATATCTATCATCAAAGAGAGGTGCTGTCGCAAAAACTGATAAATGACAGTATGATAAAAACATGAGCAATATCAGTGATGGAATTCTAATCAAACATTCAAACTGCTATATCCTGACATACACGTATACGCGTACAGCTGTAGGCCTTTATAACTTCGAGTCAGATACAGTGCACAACCAGCAAGTTCTTAGATTAGGAACGTCTAGCATGTAAATGTAACGATTTCTCGTTATCTTTAAGTGGTTACCTTAATGGTTTCTCGCTTCCATTAGCCAAGCTTGCTCCCCAGACCTTCCTCGCAGAATTATTGATGACGTAGTCCAGTCCATCTGCAAAAAACCAAAAAAATGCATCAACTGCCGGGTTATAGCCATTAAATATTAACTGGCGGATGATAAAGTGCGAAAATCCGCGAACATTATCATTTCGGTGGCCACAATCAATCAGAATGTCGTTATGCCATTGCCGCAAGTGCGATGCATTATCGGTTTTGGAGAAATATAGGAGCAGGGAGCCCAGGAAAAAGTGAATAATGGTCAAAAGCTTAAAGATCCAATCAGGAGGATGTGAGATGTGGAATTGGAAAAGGGGGACTGATGCAATACTGCCTTCCAATGCACCGTTATATGGCATCCAGAAACCTTGTGGTATTTCTGATGATATTATGGACCCCATCCAACCCTCTTTTGCGGTAGAAAAGATAAGGCAGATGGGGTACAAGTGGCTGTGTAAGGCAAGATAATGCAGAGTTCATACTGCTTGCTATACATGTACAGTGTATAAGGAAACCGTTATTCTGAATTAATACGAACCAGATTTAGTTGGGTTTACGACAATTCTTGCGACAATGCGATTGCCAGTATACTGCTGTAAGGTGCTGTGTCCAAAAATTGTACTGAAAATCTAATTTAAATTGGAAAATATAATGTGAGGAGAATCAATCGATAAGGTCATATACACTGTACCTTATCGATTGATTCTCCTCACATTATATTTTCAGATTTCAAACTTACAGTGCTGAATTATTAATCTTGAGAGACACATGTATAAACGACATCCAGATTACGATAAGGTCTCAAGACTGTCTTTCATAGTGGATTTTCTGGACGAAAAATGTAATGCAACTTTCAACGATTATTTTTTTTCTCTGCACTTAATAATTTAACACGTGGCATTATCGTACATGTATATTGTGCAATACATGTACAGTAGTTTGAGTACATAACCTATGGAAATGTGGACTTTTTCACCTCCAACCTTGGCCGTCGTTTTTGAAGGTTCTAAATGGATCTGAGATTATGAAGTCAACTTCATTGGAAGTTTCACTGCTAATTTTGTCAACACTAACCTTAAGTATCAAGCTTGGTTACGTATTTATGTTTTTTCTTTGAAGGACCATAACGGGAGTGTACAGCTTTGGAATATTTCGGCATAGATAAAGAGTTTTTCATATTTTAGAATTACTTCCGACGAATTACCCATGCGTTAAGTGCGATGCGAGACGATTAACCTTGCATGGAAATTGACATTGCTCAGGAATGCAGCACTCTTGCCCAAGGAAGTAATCTCTCGTAAAGCTATCATTAAAAAATTGCACTAATTATTATTGCCATAAAATATGGCGGAGACGAAAGCTCTCCCGTGTTATAGACATCATCTCCCCAAGATACCAAGAGCGCATAAAATATTTTTAATGAGCTAAATTGTTAATGGGGTTCTCATAACGAAGTTGGGTGCTTTTTCACCATGTAATATTTTGGCAAATTTATTGATGGAAAAAACATTTTGATTTCGAACGACAAACGGAATTACATGTACAGTGTACATTGTACATGCACGAGTATTTATGAAAAAAAATGGATTAGCAATCAAGAATCGACCCAGGGAATCACCAATATCAGCTGAAATAGCCAAATGCTGTCAAAGCAAATTTTTTTAACGTTATGTGATGAATTCTTTCCTTATTGTTGTACTGAGGTAATTGATTAAGACAGCGTGATTATTTTCGTGCCTTTCAAAGAAGAAACCCCGACCCCTGTTGAGTTTAAGAAGCCTTTCAGAGTGGCTCGAAAAATAACGACAGAAAACATTAAAATGCCAGAAAATAGTTATACAGTGGATTTGGTTTGCGCGCCCTTGTAGTACCCACAATAAATCATAAGCCAAAAAACTTTTGTAGATCCGACAAACCATTTATGAGCTTGGTTTTGCAAATTTATGCAAGGCACAAATTGAATGAACATCACATAATATTCTGGTTTGCAAATGCAGAGTCGTAAACAATAATTACCAGGAAAGAATTCCTTAAAACATGAAATATGAAGACGGTCCCATAAATAAGCCGAACACGGTGATATTGAATGGTCGGGTTCCCCTTTTTGTGCTTCTGCTGAACTAACAGGGTTGAAAATCCACTAAAGCAGAAAACATGAGCAGGTTTTGAGGGTACTTTGAAATAATAAAAATCGCAGCAGGAATCACTGCGTAGGAGGTGAGGGGAGTAATACTGTACATGTACTTATGCCAGACAAAACTTGCAGCATACCGTATATAATAACTTCACGTAATATTATTCCATTACAACAAATTCGTAGACTCTTATACATGAAACATAATCGATGGTCGGAATTGGATATGCAGGAGTTGAACAAAATACATGTAATGGATTGTTACAGACATGACTTAATTGAATTTGTTCAAATCTTGTATGAGTTTGGTTTTTGTGAGTGCCTGACCTAACCTACATGTAATCAAGTCTAGCCTGTAAATGTATTTTTTGATTTACATGTATAGCTGAACATTAAATTGTTGAACATCCCTTCTTAATTTGTTTTCACTTATACAGTACCACATACACATACCTTATATCAACTAATGAAAGGGTAAAGTTAAAAAAAAAACTTTTGGGCTATAGCACAGCCAAATTGATTTTCTTAACTTTCCCCTGACTTTCCAATCCTTTCAAATTTTCCTGACAATCCAAGACCCTCACACCCCGACCGTCATCAATTTTATGTCAACCCTCCAAATTTGTATGTCGTTTATGCACCACCCCATTAAAAACATTTTCCGACATGATCTTGTTTTCAACATTATTTTGTGTAAGAACATGCATAGGAACTTGCTATATACTGAACATGCAAATTTCCTTGCAAAATTTTCATGCAAAATTTCTTGGTACGATACTTGTACACATTCTCCAACGTATTGCGCTACTAGGTTTATATAGTAGGCGTGGATTTTTATGCAGCACATAAGCCTTTAAAAGACTCAGCCCTAGCACCATGAGGCTTTTTATCGTTTTTTATATTTTCGCCCGTATTCGGCCACGGTGCACGTTCTCTAGTTTAATTTGCAAATGGTGCGAGCAGATAAATACCCCATACTGTATATCCGTGCGTTATTTATTACACCGCACAGGGTATTTTCACCCTTGTATTAGGGAGACACCTTTAATGGGGCTTCCACAGAATGGGGCGAGCTCTGATATATCGTCTGACAAATTTGTTCATGGCTCATTGATTGGTCCTTTCTTTCCCTCCACTCTCCATCTCGAGGTAAAGGACTCAAACACAGCAACAGCAAACCTACACACTCGACCGAAAAAAAAGGCTTATGGTCAGAAGGATCGTTTCTAAACGCTAGGAATGTGCATTACGCTTGCATGGATTTCAGCCCTTCGAGTTATGTGATTTGGAGCGCACTAATACGCAGCTTAGGATACAAAAATTATGACACAAAGATCACCAGACCTGCGTCGTTCTCTTGCACGATTTATGACGGGAAAGGTTTCATTAATTTGATAAATATGTGCACGTGGCGATATATAAGGTCAAAATTGTAGTCTTGGATCAATGACGAGGATGCATCCATGGTGTGTTTAATAGCCAATATCGTAAAAACGCTATATAGATTCGATATTAGTGAGGATAATTTCCTGGTAATCGTGTCAGCTTTATCACCAAAGATGATTTGATCGGATTGGGCTCACGTGATCCACTTACGACCGAGATAATAAGGAAGATTAAATAAAATCTATCGAGTCATTAGAGACAGTGTCTCGAACTTACTTTCCAAGATTCCATATAGTTTTCGGGCCTGATAGTGTCACCATTTTTTCTACGTGGAAACGGAAACAGGGTGTACATGATTAATGGAACAGCAGCAATCATGTCCCTAATTGCAGAAGTAGTTTTTTTCGCTACGCCCCTGTGAGTTGGCAACCTAGCGTTACTTTGGAGCCAGCAGTGATTGCCCTCCCTTAAGGGTGATACGAATCGTTTATTTAATTTATATTATCACATCCCTTCTACGAGTAGTACTTTTGTCAAATTTTGCAGAAATAAATATTTAAGATCCATACATCTGTGTAGATAATGCAATGCTAATATGAATCATCATGAACCTGATGAACATGAACCGCCAAGCATTGCACAAATTAATACGCCATAAACGTTGGAAAGAAGTAAGCTTAGAGCTAATGTTTTTTTTTTATATATTCGGTTGAATCCCTGTAAACCAACTACCTAGGATAAAAAACATCCGATTTCATGTCACTTTTCCGAAAAGAGAGTAACACTTTATGATCACCGCGTACATACTGTACTGTAACTATTTATTATTATTACACAAGTGACTCGACGCTATTTGGAACCACACGGATTATTAGCAGAATTAGAAAACAAAGGGCATTAAGACATCGACACATGACCAAGCGAGTAAAGCCGATTAAACGCACTTAAAAAAACTAACGACTTCAATAAGCTCAATTTATAACTGGATCTAATTTGCACGACTCGTTGGACATTAGAGAGCTTCTGGTTTATATTCATGTATTTGGTCGTTAAATCGCCGGCAATTACACGCTTTGTCAAGCCTGACGACACAAAAAGTAGAAAAACAGCAAGAATGAAGCGACTAAAACGCCTATTCGTGTAATACCAATGCCGTGAGAAACACAGCAGTCATAGATACATGTACCTACACACATGAGCTTGTCGTGCATTATTCATGGTGTTCGCCATGTTAAACGGCCGAATGAGCTACTCGTCCACAGGGCACTTCCCCCGTCAGCCATTTGGGCTTTTTATCACTATATCGCGTGGAACAGGGTGTAGCTATCAGTGAAAATGCACCTTGCGTGGCTCGTTCGAAGAAGGACGCCAAGCCTATTCCCCATCGAGCAGTAATGTTCCACCAGAAGCTTTTAGCACTCCAACGGTACGGCCATTAACGCCCAACGCCAAAAATGTAATGTGGTGGAGGAGAAAAATCCCCATTTTACCAAGGGCCATTGCTTCCAACGGGGCATCATACGCCACACATGTTCGCTCGAAATTTCATCCTCTTGATATCGTCATTTCTCGTGATCAAAGTTCCCAGCATTCCATACCACAGTTTATGCAGGAATGAATTAACTGCATCATTGTGCATGACGCGTTGACGAGAAAAGACAACGTTCAAATGTCCCATCGTTGTTGAAGCATCAGTAAATCCATGACAGATTCCAGGTGTACGCGTAACGTGTTTTTGTCTTTACAATATAGACAACGTCTCATATTAATGGTCTCATCAACACTCTAAACGGAAAAAGTACAAATGTTGAACCTTAAGGGTACAAGTGTGTTGAAACTATATACACACCCTATGGGTACATATGTTCATCGCATGTGTAACCTTGAATTGTGTTCCTAGTGGTACATTGTACTTTGAGGTACAAATATTTAAATCATTTCATCCCTTTGGGTACATATATGATATATGGGGTGAAAATGTACATTTGTACCCCATGAAAACTGCCTTTGTACTTTCACGGTTTACAGTGAATACAAACACAATGTCATTATTAAAACAGCATCTGTTACACTTATCATGCACACTGGATATCTTATTTTTGACTTTTGAACAATTTAAAGTTGACCCAAAACTCCACCTTTCACACGCATTAAAATGACACTTATTACGCGAAATTCTGCATGCATAAGATGTAGGACTATGGGGACTTTTAGGCCTGAGTCAAAAGAACACAACAAATTGGCAGTCACCTGGCCAACACCCTTCCCCATAAGATGATGGCATACTACTTGAACGTCTTTAGTAGAGTTCTCAGTATTTGAATTCCTAAACGACATCTACGGGGACTTGTAAATTGCCATGGTGAACAGGGGTACTTTTCTCAGGAAACTGATTGCATTTTTCCGTCATTTGAGGCCCGAGACTGCGCAAACTCCTCAGGATCGCAATTTCATTCGTGAGAATTAAGTCCCCCGCATAGCAACTAGGTGTCCAAGGATTGCAGGTTGAAAATTTACGACCACGACCCATTACCTAGCACGGGATAGTCATTTGTTTCTCTTCACGTGCTTAATCTTGCTTGCACGGCCCCTTTCCAGACATTTTCGCCATAAAAGCCAGCTAGGTGATATGGGGAATATTAGCATCGAGATTCGGGAGGCGTGTAATTGGATGGCAAGTATTACAGGGTCTGGAGAAAATCGATTCCAGGCCCAGCTCCTCTTACTTCCGAAACAACACGTAATGAAAGAAGCCTGAAAAATAGGAGGACCTTTGACGAGGGATCAAATTTGTTGGAACGACGATCACTTTGTTAAAAAGGACCGAAAAAAGGAGGGAGAAATGCAATCTCCCAGCATCCTCTTGTATAGGATGCGAGGGGGCCCATGGGGGCCAGTCCCTGATTTTTCTCCATTCGTTCCGGTCATTTAGTGTGGGAAATACGAGTCGGGTTCTAGTCCATGATCCAAGAAACATTAAACTAGGCACGAGTGGCCAGTTTCCAGAACTACGTGTAATTACGCGCGCTGATCTATTAACGAAAATTGCCTTCTGGCGCCCTATACCGAAGTTCATGTAATCCACAAGACCTTGGAATTAAACCGCATCAACTGCGAATTCAATTCCATTCCATTCACAAGTAGGAATGCTTAATTTTGTGTCCCAGAAGCAATGGGGGAACTGCTCTTGGTCATCAATGTTAATAGTGTTCGAATACAAATTGCGCTAGCAACGTGCTAAATAAATAATAATGTCTACTATTAACAAGTACGTCTCATTTACAGTTGAAAACAAATTTCAAAGGTGCCTAAGTGCCACAGAATACAAAAAAAATATGTAAGCGATGCAGCATGATATAGGAGCCATGTCTAACTGCATGCTGCAGTAACAGCCATGCTTACTGCAAACCATAATAAATGAACGTTACTGCAAAGCCTTATGTATTATGTGCTGGCACATAGACCCACATGAACTGAAGAAGTCTGTAATTTATTTCGTAAGCAGAAATGCCACCAGAACCCTATCATTGAACATACACTTTGGTCCAAGTTGTTCAAGGTTGTTCAGTCCGATGAAACTAATGCAATTTAATTTACTTAGATATTACATGTTAAGTAAGGCATCTTCATTTAAAGAGACGTACAGCCTGTAGGAGAGCAAACACTGCAGTTTCTTAAACATTGGGAGGTTGCCGGCACACAGGGGCACTGCAACTATTTTGCGTTATTGCCATGTAATGGATATTTGGGCTCCATTAGCAACATTTCGACAATTTCCCCCTCATTTTACAGTGTTTGAGTGGAAGCAAAAAGATGCAATTTTTAAATTACGATACCATGCGGGATCGCCATCCCAAGCAGAAAATATCATGCAAGGCGCCGCAAATCGATTTCCATTTCCAGGAGGATTATCTGGCTTTCCAATCCGTTTCCTTAATTAAGATCCACGCATCATTAAAATATCGTTCCCGACGAGTGATTCATGTATTTGTTAAACCGCAATCGCCATCCCACGCACCCGGTAAAAGCTGCTTCTAGAAGGAATCATTAACCTTTTGCCTAGCACATTACTGAGATGCATAAATCCCTGTTAAAGAGTGTGGGGATGGTGCAAACTTCGTTAACGACGACAAGCTCAGATTCAGACCCTAAATAATGCTATTAAAATAAATTAAATCAACGGCATCTTCACATCCATTTACAGTTTTTCTTTACACCAGCGGAGCTCTCTTGCAAATTCAAAAGTCTTATCAACTGCAATTACACACAGACTATTGAGTGTAGCTAAGTTAAGCTCACCTAAACCACAAAAATAAAATGTTCGCCATAAAGTTGCACAAAAATTCCAGTGCTGATTGAGTAGTCTTTTAAAATTCTTGAAGTAAGGCCAGGTAAAATATTTATACACACATGCAAAAGAAATGTATTTCAAATACATTGCAATACATTGAAAATTGTAAAATATACTGCAAATGCATTTTTCAGAAAAAGCTCCATGATAAATGCATTTTAGAACGCATTTACAACCCATTATGAAATACATTTATGTCTCACTCTACATATATTTTGAAATGCATTTCAAAATTTCTTTTCAATTCACTTCAATTTAATACTCCCACTGTCAGCACCTGAGGTGCCATGTGGTGAGGGGGGGGGTAGTTTAACCCAAAAACATACGTTACATTTGTAATACCTTGAATCTACATTGTACTTGAAATACATTGAAATATTGAAAATTGAAAACATTGAAAATTTAATAATACCTTGAAATACATTGAATCTGCACAATTTTCCATATGGGTATACTTGTACGCTCGTACAGTATGCAAGATTGAAAATAAAATTCATGTATTTTATTACTAAACTAGGTATTTGTAACATTAATTAAGGCCAAGCTGTAAAACACAGTTAACTTCATTCACCCATGCATGCATTATGTACTTGCTTAATCCAATTTGATAGTCCTGTGGATTTTTCATAAGCTCGCAATCAAAATCTGCCTTACGATTACATATTTTTGCACTTAAGCGCGAGGAATTACAATGTGAAGCTGTGAAGATAGTTGCCAGTAATTCGTATAACAGACTTATAATGAAAAAGTCCGTCCCAGTGGGCTCAGAGGGCGTTAGTCAAGGGCGGATTCAAATCAATTTCAATTTGGAGATTGTCAGCCATGAAATAATGCACCTACAAGTAGCGAAGACCGGAACCACGAGGGAAAATATAGTTATTCCCATAGACAGAGCTAATTAGGACGACTTCCATTGTCTATTAGTAAATGATAGCAAATTTGAGATAAAGCTAAGCTCGTTTGGAGTCTAATGGCAGACGCCAACAGGAATTAAAATAATAAACATCGAGCCGAACGTGCTCCTTGCAACATTAATTATACATTAGGGAGTTGAAACACTATGCCATAACAATGTTATATGGAAATTAAACTACGTTTTACGGTTATTTTCCAGCTCAAAATACTCAAAATTAATTGGAATAGAATTAGCAAAATCCTGATGCGGAAAATCGATATTTCATTAAAACGAGAATAACGTGCAGGATTTGTTATCGCTGTTGCTGTTTGCAATTCAAGTTAAATATGTAAACTTGCATAATTAATGGGTTATTTATTTACGAGGCAATACCCTACTTAACTCTTTCTCTACCCCGCATTGTTACAGCATTAAGTTAATAGATAATTGTAAACTACATGTAATGGAGATGGTAAAGATGATATGTGTAATACAGGGTGATCATTAAGTCCTACGCGGACCAAGTTACAAGGACTACATTGATTTAGAATTTGAGATTAAACCAAGTTGGTGACAAAGCCATTCAAAACTTGCATGCTTGTTCTAATTATATTTTCATGCCTTTCAATTGTTCACTTCAGTTCAAAGTGCCTTCATTTTCTAAACATTACTAATTACAGACACTCCAATCGATGGCAAATGGGGAGATTGGAGCTCATGGAGTAACTGTAAAACTACATGTGGATCGGGTACCAGAATACGACATCGAGTTTGTGATAACCCCAAGCCTTCCAATGGAGGTTTATTTTGCGTCGGTGAAGCCATGGGGGCAGACAAATGCATTTTGCCCAAATGCCCTGGTATATTATATACGTCAAATACGCAAAAATATTTATGGAGCAACACTCCTAATTAAACTAATGAGTATTTTAACTATCTGATTCAGATCGGCTCACCACACAGTCTCCCATTGACGCTTATCACATGAAAGACGAGTGTCGTTGTGGTTGTGCGTTAAACTTATCTTCCGGATCCACATACATTGCCTCTTCCTTTCGCCATTGCACCTTGTCATCAACATGGACCATTTTGGTAAGTACCCAACTGAAAGGCAATAATTACCACCTCACCGGAAGCTACATGTACTGATGATGTACCTGATGTACAAGCAATCTAACAGAACACTCAGTGTAGCTTTGATTTTTTCGTCAGTGCGATTCAGTCTTTGTTTCACGTATGGATTTTTCCTTCACCTTCTAAAGTCTGTTCAATTGTAAAGTTCTAAACATAGACTTCTCCTTTTTGGGGTTTTCAACCAAATTACCACCTTGGGACCAATTTCGTTCCTGCATTACGGAACGATTTCCCACCAGAGTTCCCAAAACACTTTCAAATTCAACGATAAAACCCGCTTCAAGAGTCTCTTGTCAGCAATGATTTCCTCCGGGATGAAGATGTAGAAAAATTTACTGGAGTTTTCAAGGAAGCTGGGACCGTGAAATTATTGCAGCGTTCTTGATTCATTTGAGACATCGCTTACGAAAATAATGTATGACTTTTTCCTGAAATTTGAGATCTTTTAGGGACGATAAATCCTCATCTGAATGGTTCACCATCGAGAAATATAACCCTCATTGATTTTATCCATTTTAGATATGCTGGAATGTAAGTTTAGACATACATTGTGCATGTACTGCACCACATGTAATGCAGGATGGAGTAGGATGTTATTTTTCAAAAGACACGCAAACATCGAAACATTAGGATTAATTTGGGCTTCTATATTATACAAGCTGGTATAATGCTATTTTAATGCTCTGTATGTTGTTATTATTTAAACAGGCTCCAGAGACGACGGTTTTGCATTTCACGTTTCTTCATTTCCATTTGAACGACAGTACAGAGTGTCTACAAGTCAGGGATGGCAACCTTCTGTCTTCAGAGCTTCTTTTGCACGAAACAGGTCGTGTAATTCCCCACCCAGTCACCACTTCGTATAACATAGGGCTGCTTCGTTATCACCCTTCAGCTTTTCCACAAAATCAAAACGCAGACGACTCAGGAGGAGGATTCATAGTCAAGATTGACGTGTGGCGTAAGGCGAATCAGTTTTTGACCACTATGCACGGGGAATGCCATTCTCAAACAACTCCTTCGATTGGTTTCACCACCAAATAAGCCTTGTACATGATTACACGGCATTTTTAAATAAAATTCCATGAATCACCAGGTTTTCTCATGACTTTATCGAATTTTTCAATGTCCAAACAAAACCATATTTTTTAATTTTACAAATACGTGTAATATCAAAATCCTATTGATATCTATATGTATTCCTAGGAAAGTGGCAAAAACAAATTGTGTAAAATATGTATTGTATAGAAAGAACTGTTTAGTGGGATTCCCTATTTCTGAACGCCAAATTTAACACTAAACATGCTAAACCAAGACATTCAGCCCTGCCTTGCAAACATGAAAAACAAGTTATGGGATATCCCTGTTCTCTACTGTCATTCAAACTAATGTATGTACAGAATGGCTTACAACATAACCACTTGGCTAGTATTTCAAAAACGAACAATTTTGCATGCAAGAAAAAACTGATGACCAGCATGAGAAATTCCTAGACTTTTTCCATTTCCAAACTGAAGTATTCATCTCTGTGTAAACCATCCCCTTGTATTTACACGAACAAGACTTGGATTTCAACAGGATCTATGTGCCAAACACATGTTTGGAAGATAGTCAACAAAATGCTGCAACATTTCATTTTCATGTTAATTTAAATGACTTCCATTGAGCACGGAGAAAGCCATATGGAAATCCAGTTGTGGATATTGTTAGATTTGGTTCATAGATCATGTTGCACGAATTAACAAATTTTGCATTTCTGAAATTCAAGTCATTATTACAGAGCCATTTGTTAACCATCTTTCTTCCGTTTGACACTTTAGACCACAACTACACGCTAGTACCGCTGACCCGTGACGCCCTGCAGGACTACAAGTTGTTCAACAGTCCCTTTCACCTGGCGGCCATCTTGTTCTGCGCCGTCCTGATGTGCTTCAGCCTGGCCCTGGCCCTGCACCACTTCGTGCAGAACAAGAAGCGCCAGGGCCCTGTGCAGAGCCCGTTCGAGAGCCCGTTCGGCAGCACCCCGGGCAGCCTGCACGACGGCTACCAGCAGTTCCAGCCGGTCACCTCCACCACTTCCGTTTCCGACATCTCCCTGGGCGGTCGTCGCTTCCACACCCGGCGGCAGCACCGCAACAGGGCCGCCAAGTGCGTCACCAGGTCCATTGACTCGTTCGGGAGCCTGACCTCTAGTCGTCTGTCCCACGGGGCCAGTCCCGAAGACTTCCTCAGGGACTCCAAGATCTTCGAATCTAGTCCTTCAACGTCCGTGGACAGCTCTCCGGTGCACGAGCAGAACCAGATCCTGTATCCCATGACTCTGAGCAAGCCGCCGTTGTGCTCCTCCTCCGCCCTCGCCAAGGACACCCGCCATGGCCCGGTGCCCTTAAAGCAGTCACCCCTGACCCCCAGCATGCCCCGGAAGTTGCCGGTGGCCACCGTGTCCCCCCAGCCCGCCCGCACCCTGGCGCAGCAGGAGGAAAGCCTGGCGGAACAGAAACTGTACGAGAAGAAACCAGAAAAGCCCAAAGAGAGGAAGGTGGTGCCCAAGAGGCCGGAACCGGAAGTGCCCAGGAGGTCGGAACCGGAAGTGACCAAGAGGGCCAAGCGCGCATCGGTGGCCTCCAAGTCGGAAGGAAGCGACAGTAGACACTCTTCAGACTTGTCCACGACCGAGGACCACCTCAGGGAGGGTCCTCCTGAGGAAGCCCAGGGGTCCCAGCAGTACCAGCGAGCAGGTGGCGCCTCCAGAGGCGTCCCCATGCGGCTGAGACGTGGACGAAGCCGCCCCATGATGGCTTCCCTGTCCGAGTTCTCATTGTCAGGAACCGATGCCGATTTCGAGTACGATTACTACGACTATGGCTTGCACAACAACCCGGGCTCGTACTTCTCCCAGTACCCCGAGGCCCTGTCTTGGCTGCCGCCCTTCCTTCCGGTCAGGCCGCCCTTTGACGAGGACGACCTGCCCTTGCACGATTTCGGCAGGGCGTCGGAAGCCATCCAGGACATGGCCATGCAGCCGGAAGGACGCCTGGAAGAATCCTCCGCCGACTCCATCAGCACTTCGATCGATGTCGGATGCACCGTGCCCCTGTCTTCAGCGCCCTCCAAAGACTCGATTGGACATGGAGGAACCAACTTTGGTGTTCCTTCCAGCAAATCACAACACAAAGACTTGTCTGGATAATTGCATCCATTATCTGTCACCACTGAAGCTAGACATATGTACAATTCCATGCTCAGCATCCGGAAAATGTCGACGTCTATGATGAAACCAGGGTGAGCAACCGAGCAGGTGCTTACTTGTAGCGAATGTAATGATAAAATACTGGCACAATAACCTAGCATATGTATTGCAATAATTATACCGGGTTTTAAAAAGAGTCTAACGACGTCTAGAAAATTTCTACAGCATAACTTAAATGAACTGATTTATTTGATTTTAATTCAGCAAGGATAAGAGAAAAGGGGAAGAATTCACCATGTGACAGAAGTGAGAATTAATGCAAAATGGACGAGTAACAAGATTGATATTGGTATATTAAGGTTGTACCAACAATCTTGCTTCATCTATTTGCAGTGCTCTCATATTGTCTATATCCTCGTTTACAGCATATCGATATTCAAATATCCTACCAGTACAGTACAAACTATAATCTTACCCAACGTGAGATTTGGCTTAACCGATATGATGTATTTATTTGTCACGCTCGGTCCAGTGTATGGAATACAGTGCCATATTGATGACGTGCTGTTTCTAATTGGACAGTACACGTTCTAGTCATTGTGTTATACTGAGGAATTTTGTAACGATTTTCACCATTGTTTGATATATTCTTGTGTAAATGTCTACTTACATTGTACTTAATAAAATTATTATTCAACAGATGGAATAGTTGGGTTACCTGTTTGATTTTATATACAACAAAGATTCACAAATTTTTACAAAATATGCATATTTCAACTTTACTTTGCATTTTGTTTGTGATTTTTTGATTATAACCTAACCTACATTACCTTACCTTGGATAGGTAACCATGATCAGCAGTGGCCTAACCACAGAATTACCATGCATCTTTACTTACTGGTTGCAAACTGATGGCAAACGGATGGCAATTTAAAATTTGCAAGAAAGATTGCCTTACTGAGTGCATTTGGTACGCAACTACATTAGGTTTTATAAGCTAGCACATGTAAATAGTTTATGTAAGCTAGGTGAAACACAAAAAAGCAACAAAAAACGATAAATAAATAAAAAATGTATAAATAGATAGGTTACGACATCTAGGGCAGGTGTCATTCTTGTATATTAGACATGTGGGGTTGAAATAAAGATATCTTGTGTACATTTGGAGCAGGGTCGAATCTGCAGTAAATCCTTAAAGGTATTGATATGACCACTGAATGTATTCGCCCTCTTTCTACATCTGGATTTCAAAAAATAATACAACTGTCACATAACTTTCTATAAGTTTTTGCTCAATGAATGATCCCAATTTAACATTTGTGCATCCTTTCTTTACAGCTAGATAAAAAGTGCCATAAAAAGTGTAGTTTGAATAACACTGCAGACAAGTGGAATGGAAAAAAGTCAGAACCAATTTAATACAATCATGAATAATTTCTTTGGTTAACAAATACAATGTTAATAATAGAATTGTTAATATGTGTAACCCGAACGCACTCCAGTATAAATACAGGGTTATTTTAGCAAGTACAGAATCGGAAAGTCATTTGGAAACTTTTCGGAAGAAATTCAAACGAAAAAGGGATTAGAAAATTCTCCAAGAAACATGAAATTCTCCATTGCATTCATCATCTTGGGAATGATTCTCACGTTCGCCAAATCAGAGCACAAAGATGAAAAATATGGCCTGAGTTTGAAAGAGAGAATTTTTATACAAAAAGTCGACTGTGCTAGATGTCTGACTCGGAGGGGACCCTTTTGCTGTCTTCTTAACTATGTTTGTTGTGGTAAGTAAAATCGAGTAAATACATCTTAACATAATTGCCCTACCGCTTAATGATCAACTAATTTTTCAAGTTTATATCGAGACAGAAGAAAAATGTCTTAGAATTTGATGCTTTCCAGCCTCATTTCACGGAAAAATACAAATAATGTTTTATTGATTTGTACTCATGAAAGGTCAAAGATTTAGAACCACTACGAAGCCGAAAACAACAAAAAAACCAACAAAGAAAAAGACAACTGCAAGAATTACCACGGAAGCTTCGATTACTACAGAGATGATAACATCAGCTAGGCCATCCTCAGAACCGCCAACTTCAGCTGGACCATCTTCAGAACCGCCAACATCAGCTGGGCCATCCTCAGAACCGCCAACATCAGCTGGACCATCTTCAGAACCGCCAACATCAGCTGGGCCATCCTCAGAACCGCCAACATCAGCTGGACCATCTTCAGAACCGCCAACATC
>JAQFYZ010001240.1:0-25766 GCA_034695085.1 Cylindroiulus punctatus | reverse complement strand
GCTCTTTTCTCAAAATACGATTTATTTGTTTTTCCTCCATATGTTGTTATTGGACATTTGTCCAAAAGAGAGCTATGCTTCCTGTGTAACAAGCAGTAGTTATGTTGTGTTTGATAATGCTATTTTTCGTATTCTTTGAAAAGAGCTTGTTAAAATTCGAAAACACCAAACAAAGTGTGCTTTCCTCTGAGCTTTTTACGATTCATTATGACTAAAAATGTGTATACATTGACGAGTAAGTTTTGGTCAGGGAAAAAGTCAGGGAAATTCGAAATGACAATTTTGTGGCCACCCTGATCAAGTACTGTGTTGGTAGACACCTTAGATAAATGTCCACACTTGTTTCAACTTGATTGGTAAAGTCAGTGTTGCACTAAAATGCCATAATCATTTTTAACAAAATCCTTAATAGCGAGCATATGTCACTGGCGATGATGCATAATAAGCCAACTCATCCTAAATTCAGCAATTTTTCGATGTATTAGGCCAGATCCTTGCTAATTTCTTGGGGCAAGGATGGTAATGGGAATTTTGTAACATCGTCAGACAGCATACTCGTGTGGCGAAAGGATCTACATTTAAATGCTTACTTCTGTTCACCCGAAACGTCTAATTTGAAGGTATCATTATCAAATTCTGTACTAAAGGTTATCTAGAATTATTTCGGATGTATGTGAATGGTGCTAAACTCGACATGTATCCACCTCTTCACATTTATTAGCTGGAACTGAACACATTAACGTACATATCTTCTTCGAAATATTTTGATCTTGGTTTGACTCTTGGTGGAATGGTGGAAATTGATGACCTCTTCATAATTGATGTAAGTAATGGGTAGTGAACACAATTTTTGACTTGCACTGCTTGTACATTTTAGGTTCACAAAAATGTTATAGTATTTTTCTTTTGATATTCTTCTAGTTGATCCTCTTTGCTTGGGACCTCTATTCTTGCTTAAATGCTATCATTACGCGTTGAAATCGTCTGGACTGAACACATTTTAATTTGTTTTTGAAACAATAAACATTGTTCTTCGTTATTTCCTCAGACCAGACAGATTCGTCAGTTTTCTTGATGCAGTTATTTTTCAATTAACACGAGTTGCTTTACTGTATCGCTTTTGTGGATGAAATACCAATTCGAGAATTCCAAAAGGCATTTGAATATGTCTATATTTTGACTTCTTTCTTAACACATATGTTGTCAATCGATGCTCTCAGATTTAGTATGTATACGAGATGATAATGTGCGATAATATTGTGATCAGTGGCCAGTCAAATAATACTGTGAGGTTCCACAATTTGCATAACATAAAAATAGTACATTTATATATATATATTTTTTTGAAGAATTTTCCACATGTTAAATGTAAAATTACGCGAAAACCATATTAGATGGAATAATCGCGTTTGTGTGGTTTATCACTCTCGGGTGGAATTGCAAGAAAATTAAAAAAAATCAACTGGTATTTGAAATTTTTTTTGCGGACAAATGCAAAAAAGTGAACTGGTTATTGAAAAAAGTTTGCATAAAAATGAACTGGTATTTGCAATTTTTTTTGCAAACAAATGCACGAAAATAAACCGAATTAAAAAAAAAAAATACAAAAAAAAAAAATGCAAAGAAATTAATCGGTTATTGCAAAAATATTGCATAAATATTAACCAGTTTCTGCAAAATTTTCGCAAAAAAAAAAAAAAAAAAAAAATGGTTTTCACTGCAAACAAATGGTCTAGTTATACCAATGGGCATGGACCATGTGATTTTAGTGACGACAAGAGGAGGAAAGCTAGTACATTTTTGTAAATCATTGGAAAAAAAAGAGGTGGTTAGGTGTTTATTGCTGAATAAACTAAGATCTTTTTGCATAGCAATATTGTGGATTTCTCCAATATTTCAGGGAAAGGGAGGTGTGACAGACTACATAAATATCTTGACTGATTCACCAGCAAACATCAATTTTCCCTGACTTTCCCTGAATTTCCAACAAAAACATGATTTTCTCTGACACCCTGACCATTTTGCAATTCCCTGATTTTCCCAGACTCCCTGACTTTCCAGGTGCGTATGAACCCTGTTGTTGGTAACAAGTCAGTGTTGCTCTGTCCGTTTGCTTTTGGGATAAACCTGGAAACATGGAAATTTCGATGTTGTATCTTTGGATGATAGACCCCACATCAGCAAACTGAGTGAAATGGTAATTTGGCCAAGAAATCTTTCAGTGGTAAACTGATTTAGCCTTTTGTTTAAAAATAATGTTAACATTCCCCTGAGTTGTTAAAATGCGGTAGCAATTTCGTTATATTAAACTTATGGACACTTGCGGAGAAGCTTACTCATCTTAAATTCCGCAATTTTTCGATTTATTAGGCCAGATCCTTGCTAATTTCTTGGGGTATGGATGTGACAGAATCAGACAGCATGCTATTATGGCAAAGAGATCAAAACTATTACTTCTGTACACACCAAACATTTAACTTAAAGGTACTACATTTTAATGCAGTCTTGATGTACCCAAAGGAAATATTTAAACTGGAAATATTTTGAACGTACTGTTTGCATATGGTGCTCAACTCAGCTTGTATCACTTCCTCCCATTGATTAGCTGGAATTGAACACGTTAACGTACATATCTACTTCGAAATATTTTGATCTTGGCTTGACTCTTGGTGGGATGGTGGAAATTAATGACCTCTTCATGATTGATGTAAGTAATAGGTAGTCCACATACTTTAAGACGTGCACTACACGAATGTTTTTTTTTTTTTTAAATTCCACTTACCAATATTATATTCTCAACTCTGTTATAGTGTTTTTATCTTTTCAAAATCGTCTAGTTTATCCTCTTTGCCTGGGACCTCCATTCCTGCGTACATACGATCATTACGCGTTGACATCATCCGGACAGACATTTTAAATCATGTTTGTAAAACAAACCTTAGCACTTGTTTTTCATTACATGTTTTTTTTTAAATCCAAAGTGGTTTGTAATACTTCAATAACACGAATCAGTTATTCATTTATTGTATCACTTTTATGGATGAAATATCAATTAAAGAATTGCAAAAGGCAATTTAATTTCTCAATATTTTGATGTCCCTCAACACATCTGTATTCAGTTAATATTTTCTGATTATATATCTTGCAAGTCTGAGAGATAACACAACTAAGTCAAGTTTAGAAACTGAATGGCACCGCTTTACTTCTCTTATTGACCCTAGTTTATCGCCTAGTTTTATCGTTATATCGCCACATTGAATTTTTATAACCTGAACGACGTTTGTTACCATATTGTAAACGTTCTTTTCATGTTTCATGTTCATAACAAGATAGAGAAATTAAAGACAAAGGAAACATCCTTTATAGTCCGAATTAGAACAGCTAGTTAAGTGCATGTATTGGCATATTGGTATAGTTTAAAAGCTCGATGGAAAGACATTTTCTATAAATTCTTTCTATAACGTTCTTTTCATGCAACTTCAATGGTGAGCAAACATACCAGCTCGAATAACAAGATATAGAAATTGAAGCACAAAGGAAACATCCTTTATAAACCGAATTAGAACAGCTAGGTAAATACATGTGTTGGCATATTGGTATAGTTTAAAAGCTCGATGGAAAGACATAGTCTATAAATGCTCATCAATGCATCTTTGCACTCAGAAGCGGTGTCCAGTCAGTTTCTGCGTTACCATGTCTGAAATAATCGGAATTTTGAAGCCATATTACTACTTTTTTTTCGTGATGGGTCTGAACGTCTTCCCTGCTGACGTCAAAATTGGACGTTGGATTAGGGTGTTGGGAGGCTTTAGAAAAATTGCTCTGTTTTTCGCATATTGTAACTTCGCGTATTATTTTCACGAGTTCGTGGTTTATAAATTGCAGGAAGGTTACGATTCGGCGGAGCTCGAAACTATGATGAACCTTTTAATAAAGTTCACATTTTTCTCCTGCTATCACTCTCTCAAATACAACGAAGCCAAACTCCAACTTCTGTTCTCGGAATTGCGCGAATTGCCCATGCCCGACAACTCAACAACCTCAGTTCGCTTTCTGAAAATGTCCTCGCTGGCCATGCTGACCCTGCCATGGCTTTACTTTCTTGTCGATAACGCAATCTTTGTCACCTTTATCAGCGTTAATCCCGTGGTGGTCGACAATGTTCTGTTGAGAATGTTTCTCAACGTGGTGAGATACTTTGTTCTTGCCATCTTACTGTTGTATGCTGTTGGCTTGATTGCAATCTGCAACTTTGCTTTCATCGCTCTCCAAGTTGTCCTTGTCGTCGTCACCTATCTTTTGGTCATTCTCAGAAGGGCCAGTTTGGGAAATGGCTCTCAATTAGAAACAATGCGGAATGCGCTTAATTTGCACGCCCGCATACATTCTGTCCTCAGAAAAGTCGATCAGGTGTTTTCGGTGTCACTCCTAACTGCGCTGCTCACCACGCTGGTGATAAACTGCATTTGGGCATCAATATTTTTTGTCACTGCTTGTTACATTGAACAAGATGCAGTGGTACTTCTATTTGGCTTCGTTCTCTCCGTTGTCGTGTTGTTGCTGATCATCATCGCTTCGTATCGAGTCAATAATGAGGTTTGTGCTTAAGTGCATCTTGTCGTGGTTTTTGGGTTGATCGTGCACCTTGTTAGGCTTATATGATGTGCCAATCTGTCCCAAATGTAATTGGCCTATGTCGCGTGTTGGCCCTTGAAAAAGTTAGCTACATGTCCACAGTTGGTTCAGTCCGATCGGATAAGGCCCATTGAAAGTGCGTTGTGACTTTGGGGGCACCATGCACAAAATTGCGAAACTCAATTTCTCATTTCCTGATCAACATATTAAATTTTTTTTTTGTAAACATTAAGAGGGACTTGAGTTTTTTGGGATGTGCTCTTGACAACTTGTGGAAATGCATATGATATTAACAAAAACGATAATTCAATGTGTGACCTCTTATTTTGCTTTATGGGCGATAGATGACAGCACCTGCCATCTGAATGGGACTATAAGAGATTTACTGTCGTTGGCAAAATAAAGAATATCTTGAAAAATTCTAAAAACGAAATGACTTTTCATTTTATATAGCACAGGAACTTACTATCAATATGAACTTTGAATTTAACCATTGTTTAATTTGAAATTAATATGTCTGTCCAAAATTATCAAAATTCAATTGCAAAAAATCACTTTCAATGGGTCTTAAGTCAGTGTTGCGCCATCTGTTACGTCCATGTCAAAAATGAGCTTCATTTTATCGACATTTAAATTTAAAAAAATCTGTTAATGGCTTGATGAAAATTTCGATGACTCGTACCATTGGACGATATAAGCCACATTACTTCACAACTAACTGAGTGAAATGGTAATTTGGCCAAGAACTCTTTCAGTGGTGAACTGATTTGCTACTTGGCCATAATTGCATTACACGTCCCACCATTTAAAAATAAAGTTAACATTTCCCTGATTTGTTGAAATGCGGTAGAAATTTCATTATAATAAACTTATGGGCACTTGCAGTTAACGTACTCATCTTAAATTCCGCAATTTTTCAATGTATTAGGCCAGATCCTTGCTAATTTCTTGGGGTAAGGATGTCACAGAATCAGACCACATGCTATTATGGCGAAAGGATCAAAACTATCACTTCTGTACACCCCAAACATCTAATTTGAAGGTAGTACATTTTAATGCAATCTTGATGTACCCAAAGGAAATATTTAAACTAGAAATATTTTGAATGCACTATTTGCATATGGTGCTCAACTCAGCTTGTATCACTTCCTCACATTGATTTGCTGGAATTGAACACGTTAACGTACATATCTACTTCGAAATATTTTGATGTTGGCTTGACTCTTGGTGGGATGGTGGAAATTGATGACCTCTTCTTGATTGATGTAAGTAATAGGTAGTCCACATACTTTTAGACATGCACTACATTATTGTTGTTTTTTTAAAATTCCACTTAACCAATATTAGATTCTCAACTCTGTTATAGTGTTTTTATCTTTTCAAAATCGTCTAGTGTATCCTCTTTGCCTGGGATCTCCATTCCTGTTTAAATACGATCATTTCGCGTTGAAATCGTCTGGACAGACACATTTGAATTCGTGTTTGTAAAACAGTAAATCTAAGCACTTTTGCATTATTTCTTTTCAAAACCAAAGAATTTTGTAATATTTCAATAACACGAATTAGTTCATTTATTGTATCACTTATGGATGAAATAAAATATTAAAGAATCGCGAAAGGCATTTTAGTATCTCAGTATTCTGACTTATCCTTTAACACATCTGTATTCGTTTAATATCTTCTGATTATCTTGCAAGTCTTAAAGATAGCACAATTAAGTCAAGTTTGGAAACTAAATGGTAAATGCCAATATTAAGCAGTTTACTTCAGTTATTGACTTAAAAGTTCAAATTAACGATGGGGAGTCGGACTCGATATACATTATATGATGTAGCAACATGTTCTGAATATTGAGATGATATCAAATTTCAGTATGCTACTGGTGTGAGTCATGTTATGCTTCAATCTGGTATCTATCTTACTGTATAGCAAGTGCATATTCCTTTTAACGTGTAAACGTACTGGTACTTTGTCAGTGTTGCTTTGATGGTTGCAGCCTAGACGCTGCAATACAGGGTTCATACGCACCTGGAAAGTCAGGGAAGAGGAAAATGGTCAGGGAAAGCCAGGGAAAATAAGTTTTTTCAACAAAATAAAATTTAAAAATAAATTCCATCCCAAAAAATACCCCAAAAATTTTTTTTACATGTTTATTAATAATTTTGAGATTTCTGCTGACTATTTCCAAAAGTTGATATTAATAAACATTATATTTTCCTCATGAGCAGGTTTAAAAAACATTTCTACACGGTTCATAAGTCAGGGAAATTGACTTGGGTTGTCAGGGAAAGTCAGGAAAATGATTTTGTAAATTTGAGGATGAACCCTGTAGTAGGGCATTGAATTGAAATGCATTCTCTCTGAAAACCATTTTCATCAACATCGTGCGTCATTCTGGTAGGTGGCAAGTACAACAATTAAATGCTGTGCACAACTCCACACAACATATACATTTTAACATGCACGTGAGTATTGGTTTGATTGTTGCACCCCCTACACTGTAGCAGAGCATTGAATTGAATTAAAATGCATCCTCTCCAAAAGCCATTTTCTTCAACATCGTGCGTCATTCTGGTATGGCACGAATGTCTTTCATGGCCATTCTTATCTCGGTCCTGATGAAGCAATTAGGGGCTGCAATCGGCGTAATTTCACGTTCACGCCCCTTGCTTTTCATCGCCGGGCAAACTCACCACACTTCTAATTAGCGAGCAACAATAAAATGTGCAAGGGGCATTTGAATAAGGCGACTGTTTTCCACCCCAGCGCTCTGTTTATTGACAATGCAAGCTCAAAGGGAGCTGCACTTGTTAAACGCTTCATTAGTGCAAGAAATGGTGGCGCTCAAAGTTTCGGCGCAATTGTTTATAGGCGCCCTCCGAAAATAGGAGCGAATTTACAGCCCTCGTGGAAACGGAAGAATGTAAACGCGTCGAAATGTCAGACGAGCAAAAAAACACAACGGGCATTCTCCGGCTCGCAGTGTTTTAGCTGCCGTCATTTATTTTTAAATCCCATTAAAATAAACGCCCATGTTTATTGGATGCTCGAGCGTGAGGGGGCTTTGAGTGCCCTGGTAATTGCGAGCGAGGTGAGGACGATGCTCTGGGAATGGACCCGAAGATGCTCCGAAGCAGTTTGCGAGGAAATTGCAACAAAACGGAATTTTGGCAAACTGCAAAGCGAATCTATTAAGAGCTGCTGCAGCGTCGAAATGCAAACTTTCACAGCGATTACAAGTCGACTTGTGCAAGTTGCCATATACAAGCAGCATTCGTGCATCTTGTTTACGTGGTTTTTGGTTCAGATTTGGCATGTGCCGTCATCTGGATGTTTGTGTTAAGGCCCATTGAAAGGGATTTTTTGCAATAGAATTTTGATAATTTTGGACAGATATTATAATTTCAAATAAAACTAAATGTTTTAATTCAAAGTTTATATTGATGGTAAGTTCCTGCGCTATATAAAATGAAAAGACATTTCGCTTTTAGAATTTTTCCAGATATTCTTTATTTTGCCAACGACAGTAAATCTCTTCTATTCCCATTCAGGTAGCAGGTGCTGCCATCTATCGCCCATAAAGCAAAATAAAAGGTTAAGCATAGAATTATCGTTTTTATTAATATCATTTACATTTCCGTAAGTTAAGAGCACATCCCAAAAAACGCAAGTTCCTATGAATGTTTACAAAAAAAAGTGTTTTGATATGTTGATCAGTAAGGAGAAATTGTATTTGGTAATTTGATGCAGGGTGTTCCCAAAGTCACTACGCACTTTCAATGGGCCTTAACCCAATCTTTGAATCTGGTACTATGTGAGACGCGTTGCGGACTTTAAAAACTACATGTATGTAACACTGTTATAGAGAACAATTTACAAACGTCTCTCTTGGGCACAGACATAAAGATGACTATTGGGATATGAGAATCTTATGGCAAGAAGACGAACTTGTACATTAGAATTTTTGCTATACATGTACATGTTACATTGTTCAGTGTATTTTGATACAAGGAGAGTTGGCCTTATACGTGTATATGGCAAAATGGTAGTGAGTGATTGGCCAGTTGACATGAAAATACAATTAATTTCAAGTGGGCACCTGAAAATTATTGCAGCCTGAGCAGTGCGATCAGTTAAATTCTTCGATGTTGCATTTTCCAAAATCAATAGTGTCTGAACAAATGCAAATACGATAAAAGTTACCGGTTATTCGTCAGTGCAACATAGTAATTAATGCAGGTATATGGCTCCATTACGCGAGTTTTAATCATGACAGTGCAGGGCGCGAAATTGAATGGGGCTGAGTAGCATCATGGATTTTGATGTAATCTAATTAATGCCCTTGTTCTTTTAATGCAGAAAAAACAGCCTGCAATTTAATGGGGAATCTGTGACAGATGAAATGACTAAGGTGGCGGATGAGCAATATGGCAATCTGTTAATTGCTTTCATTTCATTAAGTGGTGGTGTAACGAGCGATTAAAATGATTCAGGGGTTGGTTGTGTCACAGCCATAAATGAGGCGCAATTGCCAGATGGCTGGCAATCAGGGCTAACACCGGTGATAGCAGTGTTTGCCCGCTATCAGGGGTATTTTGAAATTTAGGTCTTTTTTTCCCCACTTCTCATTTTTTCCACCCTTTTACTTAATTTATTCAGTATTGGAAATTAAATTTTCGAAATCTAGGTCGGCGCATTAATATTTCAAATACTCCTGGCCTAATGACAGCCGTATCGATCGATATGCATCCCGATTTTATCGCATCGACCTCGGCGAAGGGGAAATACATCAGGGATAAAGACAGGGTGATCGCATTTAGTGTTTTCTCTGATTTACTGGCCAAGTTAGCTAAAAAAAATTATCTGAACGAATATGTCAGGTTTGTAACCTGGTTTGTAAATTATAGAATACAGTCAAACCTCGTTATTACGAACTCGCTTATAACGAACAGTATTTCCAATCCCCGTCACAGCCTATACAGAAATAATGTTAATTTCTACTGTTATAACCAATTGGATGAAACGAATTATCGGTTATAACGAACACATTTTCGAGGTCCCATGCACTAAAGTTACAGAACATTACTTGAAAAACACCCATTTATCAGCTCACATAAGGTGCTGTCAAGATGTCATCGACCTGATGACAAACTTCCCGTTGCGAGACAGTCCAATTTTCACGTGTATTTGCACAATATTCAAAAAATATTATTTCAAACAACTTTTACTCGTAGGTGTGCAGGATAGTTAAGTGTCTGAATGAAATTTCGACTTCCTTTTTATTTTTTTTATTTAGACTTTTGACACTTTTGGACACTTAGGACAAATGTCGCAAAAGAAATAATAAACTATCTTCAATAACATTATTTCAAATAAATCACCACTCTGCCCTCAGAAAAGTTGTACAATACTGTCCAAAAAATATTATGCGAGTACAAATACAATTTATTTTTAAAACTCATATTTTTCAGGCTACTGATATAACGAACTAATTTTGGTGATCCCATGCAGTTCGTTATAACGAGGTTCGACTGTTTAATATAATCATACAAATAATATGCTAAATTTTCAGAGGTTTAAAAATTAAAAAAGAAGCTGGCGTCCAAAGATCGCAAACAAGTACTCGCATATTATGTACTGTATACACACTGCATATACTATATACTGAATATACTAGTGTGCTATCACCCGGAAAGAGTAGGGGATATTCTTCATTATAATCCCTATTCAGAAATAACTAGCTTTATAGGTAATAAATAGCTTTAGGTTCATGCATTAGGTTGGTTTGACCGCATTGACACCAACATGTACACGTATGTGACTTCATATCATAACAAAATAAAAATCCGACAGCTAGCACATGATGCGCATATTTGGAGCAGGGACTATACATGACAGTAAAGCAGTATTTATGTGGGGTTGACAGACTCATGCTTCGTAAAACTTGAAACCGTAAAAACAGTGCATTTGTAATCACTAAATAATGCATCGTCGCTCATATGCCTCGTGAATGCGAATAACGGGGTTATTTCCAAATGAAAATTGCAATGTTTTTATGCCTGCGAGGATACACGCCATAAATAATAATGCTGTGCCTAAGTTTCGCCTTTTTAGCACCGTGTTTAAATGAAGCACGAAGCTGCAAACATAAACTAATGCTCGCAGCCCCGGAGAAGACTGCTAGTAAAAAGTAATTGCGTTATAAATATATAATAACTGAGTTCTTAATGAACAGCAATTTGCAATGTTTACACGTAGCGCTATCGTAGCAAGTCGAAAAATCAGATGCTTTTTATCTAATGTACACATCATCTCTCGGGGTAACGTGCTTATTCTTTCAACTGACAATCCCACAATTTATCAATGCACCGTGATTAATTACTAATGCATTTGCATAAATGTTGCTTGGAAGAAATTATTTTTCGAGACTTATGGTTTTTTATTTCTTAATGTTTGCAAAAAAAACATCAAGTGGCAATTAAAATAAAAACGTTTGATTTCTGCCCGAGGCATTGCAGTGGTACGGTTTTTCTGGACAGATTTAGGGAATGATTTGGAAGACCTGGAATTGAAAACGATATAAATGCAAAAATGGAAAAAAAGGAATTATGAAACTTGGTCTATGAACCATGCCTTTATCTGTTAGGTTCGGAACATCAATCATGTAGTACTTAACATTTATGTTGTTTTTGGATCTTAGATCGTTACGAATTTCAACTTATCCATTGTAAAAGTGTGGTCAAACTGAATTATTCATGTATGCCCGATTGCACAAATGTATTTATTGCACTAATGTGTTTTAAAAGTGAAAGGTTAGATAAGCTTGGTTTACCCAAGTTGGTTAAACCTTGGTTAACCTTGGTTAAACCTAAAAAAAGGTTGGAATGCTAGGAAATATCAAAACTTAGGTTAAGATCGTACACTGTACAGTATATTAGCCTGGTTATCATCATGGTTACCCATGACAAACTACAAGTTTGTGGTGCAATCAATGCTTTTCGTATGGTAAATATAGGCTAACATTGGGTTTGGCGTAACTTTTGATGGTGCAAACTACCCATATAAATATCGATTTTTTGTCTAACGGGTTGCAATTGCCATCCTACTGATTGCATTTTCTTTTAACTACATACTTGTAGGCATTTCTTATGTTATTTCTATTCATTTTTATGTTGTCATATTCGTCTCGTATTCATTTTTATTTTAGTTTGATGTTAACCGTAATTCATATCGTATGTAACCTAAGCACCAATAGTTTTTTGTTAGTGCATAAACCAGCCAATTGCGTGCAGCAGAGAATCAAAAATTAGTTTTAATGCAGCAATAGAAATAACATAACGGAATTCTAGTTCTGCATGAACTGCACCAAGTTTGTTCAGTTCCAAAAAAACCTAAAGGAAATGATTTTCTTCAGAACGGAAATTTCTACAGTCTGCCAGATCTGTAAATCAAAGCACGAAAAGCAGAGATTCAGCTTTTTTAAGCTAGAATTTTTCTGGTCAACTTAAGGACCCTGGGAAATTGCACCTGGTCGTAATTTCGTGGCACATAAAAAGTGACGCATTGTCGTTCCAGACCACACACGATATGTCATTAAATTGGTTCGGTTGTGGCCTAACACGTGGGGGCCCATACAGGAAAATGGCGTTTTTATTGTCGCCATGGTGACAGTCGGGAAAGCAAATCATTTGTCCGCTTCAGTGTGCTGCCATTGATTTCCTGTTGACAAGCTTCAGTGTGATTCTACGTCACTGAGCAACAACTAAGTTTATGGAATATGGGGTTTTATGTCGCTGCCAAGCGTGTGTACGAATAAACGGAGTTTGTTTTTCTCGATTCCAGCACTAGCCATTGTGTGCCAGAGTAGCAGTTTGCCAAAAAAAAAGTCAAATCCAGCCATCGAAAATGCGCCGCAGCGTTATAATTAACTCGAAATAATATCTCTAATGGATCCCATTGAAGGAGCATTTCCATAGAGCCCGCGGATCGAATCAAATTGGATTGCAATTTTTCAAAAGAAATCGATTTTGATTTGCAGGCTGCGAATCCGGGGTTCGGGACCTGCTCCACGTCTCATGACTCGGGAATCAGAATGTGCTTCGCATGCTGCTGTGGCTCTTACAAACTTCCCAATTTTGAGATTGGCCGACTTGCTTTAAGACTGCATTGCAGTGTGAGTGGCTCGAATAATCACATGTGGCTCACGTTTTTAAAAGATAACTCAACGTTTTTGAATCTGGGCCATGGCAAATTTCAGAATCTCGATTTAGCTTCCCTAGTACCTTACATAAATTACAGAATCTCTATTTAGCTTCCCTGGAAGCTTACATAAATTACAGACTCGATATACATGGTGCTTCCCTGGAAGCTTGCATTAATTACAGAATCTCGATTTGGCTTCCCTGGAAGCTCACATTAATTACAGAATCTCGATTTGGCTTCCCTGGAAGCTTACAGTAATACCAGAATCTCGATTTAGCTTCCCTGGAAGCTTACATAAATTACACACTCGATATACATGTAGCTTCCCTAAAAGCTTGCATTAATTACAGAATCTCGATTTGGCTTCCCTGGAAGCTTACATAAATTACAGAATCTCGATTTGGCTTTCCTGGAAGCTTACATTCATGACAGACTCTCGATATAGCTTCCCTAGAAGCTTGCATTAATTACAGAATCTCGATTTGGCTTCCCTGGAAGCTTACAGTAATAACAGAATCTCGATTTAGCTTCCCTGGAAGCTTACATAAATTACAGACTCTCGATATACATGTAGCTTCCATAGAAGCTTGCATTAATTACAGAATCTCGATTTAGCTTCCCTGGAAGCTTACATAAATTACAGAATCTCGATTTAGCTTCCCTAGAAGCTTGCATTAATTACAGAATCTCGATTTGGCTTCCCTGGAAGCTTAACATTAATAACAGAATCTCGATTTGGCTTCCCTGGAAGCTTAACATTAATAACAGAATCTCGATTTGGCTTCCCTGGAAGCTTACATAAATTACAGACTCGATATACATGTAGCTTCCCTGGAAGCTTACATAAATTACAGAATCTCGATTTAGCTTCCCTGGAAGCTTACATGAATTACAGACTCGATTTAGCTTCCCTGGAAGCTTACATAAATTACAGAATCTCGATTTAGCTTCCCTAGTACCTTACATTAATTACGGAATCTCGATTTAGCTTCCCTTGAAGTTTGCAGGGGTTGTTATCTGGTCAGGACATCGTTAGAAATCGGCCCCTGGTTACATTCCAAAGACTTAAATAAAACTTTAGTTTAGTCCAGAGAAGATCGAACTTATCACTGGTAAAGTGAGTCAAAGGCTTTGCATCCCTCTAGGGCGCCACCACTAAGCGTCATCTTCTGAGCGGAGCGCCGTAGATGGCGCTGTTAGCGTGAGTGCACTTGATAATCCTTCCAGTGCTTCAACATGGCACAACACTTAAAACTGCATGCAATACACTTAGCCTTCAAGGAGGAACTCGCTATTCGGCAGAGAAATATCAATACTCAATGACATTTAATGCCAGTCTGGTCTTAAGACAATGATCCCCACTCCTCAAACAAGTGTCGAGTTGCTCTGTTTTGCATTTTGGGAGCTTTTTGGGCAAACTTGCTTGGCGTGCAAATATCCATTACCGCATTGACTCGCATGCCTGTTATCGTTTGGCACGGCCATTTACTGCCGAACTCATATTTCATTCAGGAATTTGATATTTAAAATAGTTGATAACTTCATTACCCGCTAAGATATGCGCATAGGCGAGTGTGCGCGGCACCAAATGGATTTTTGGTTAGTCAGTTTTTTGTCCAGATTAGATTTCCGCGCACGAATTACCCCGTGATGTATCTGCCAGGACTTTCTATGGGACCTGCATCGAAAGTAGCATTTATCCACTCCGAAAAAAAAAATTGGGAAATTTGGCGTTTTAAAATGCTCACATGTGTGCTTATCATAAATCATTCTCCCCGATTGATGCCAGGGCTTTCATCTCGCAATTCACTTTTGCCTGGCTTTTAAAACGGGCTTTGAAGTTGCTGAAGTTCCAGCAAATCGAGCCTCTTTGACAAATGAAGCCATTAGTGAGCTTGCACCACGCCTAGAAAATGTCACAACTGTGCAGTGCAGCGAAAATCATTTTTGGCTTTGATGACTTTATCAGGGAATGCACGTCCATCTTTGCAGAAGTTATCTTTTGTTTCTATCTGGCTGCCGAATAGGTGACGTGTTGTGTCACGCAGTAATTGTGGTGCTATTTTTGTCGCCACTGTCTGTGCAGTTGCAACCTTTTTGCGCATGCAGGGCGTTCCAGTTGGAATGTCATTTGCATTATGCATATGGCATTTTCCGCCGATAACAAACGGTGGTGCACAACTATAAATATCCAATTCGCGTAAAAACATCCAATGCAATGCGAAACCAGACATCCTGCAGCTCTGCCTCGGAAATAAATCATGCGTTTTGCCATAATTGATACTGTTTGGAAAAGCAGATGCTGCGCAGATCCCAACTACTCGAACATGAAATGACTGCCCAGGGAATCGATAAATTGCTGAACTACCTGCGTGCTGTTTTGATATGCAGGGTAAGTCGAAAAGATTTTGCCACTTATATTGGCATTGACCATGTCCTGTTGTGTTCTTGGTATTACCCCTGACAGACAGTCAGTCTGCACTGGATTAGACGGTGGATAACTATCCAACAACCTAATATTTGGCCTGGGCATCATCTACATTGTAGCATTTCAAATGCATGTATATGGGTTGTCAACACATGTATTTGAAAATCACTTGAGTAAAACTTCTTGGTGCACAAATTTACCCAATGCAAAAGCTGATGTTGAGGACGCTGATGGAGGACATTTGAGTGGATGTTTGCCACTGATTGGAGAGGTTGCTGGTGTTGGGGTCACAAACATTAGACCAAGCACCGCTCTTGAGATTGACCTCACACCATGGGGTTTTTCGTCTCCTCTTCGACTTGACAAACTATCATGTCTGCAACTTCTGTCACAAATTCCTCTGCGTGCATGAAACTGCGATTTAACCATTTTTGCAGTTCATTTCTTGCAAATGTCAGCCGTCCCCTGACATTTTGTTTATTGCTTGTTTTTGGCAGGCTGACAAGTTTAATTTTTTGTCCACTTGGAGTTTGAGTAGGGGTTGATTCGTCGATGATTTTGTTCTTCACCAATTGAACTTATAATGCAGCACATGGTGAATATGAAGTTCTAACTCAATACATTACTTCGAGCTTCTGCCACATTCATACAATGCACGGTTGCATACATGCGGAAAACTAACATGTTGAGTAACTTCGTTATCAATAATTAGATAGTGCAATTGCATTCTTTACACATTTTACGATTCCTACAACTTTCGAATTATATATTTTTCCATGCAAGCGACAAGGTATTAAGACCCATTGAAAGTGATTTTTTGCAACTGAATTTACCTAATTTTGGACAGATATGATAATTTCAAAAGAAACTAAATGTTTTAAGTCGAAGTTTATATTGATAGTAAGTTCCTGGACTATATAAAATTAAGACATTTCGTTTTTAGAATTGCTCCAAATTCTAGATTTCATATATTCCCATTCAGACGGCAGGTGCTGCCATTTATCGCTCACAATGCAAAATAAAAAGTCAAAAATAGTATTATCGTTTTTATTAATATCATATGCATTTCCACAAGGTGTCAAATAGTACCACCAATAAAACGAAAGTACTTCTTTAGGTTTACGAAAAAAAAATATTTTAATATGTTGATCAGGAAATGAGAAATTGAGTTTCGCAATTTTGTGCAGGGTGTCCCCAAAGTCGCAAAGCACTTTCAAGGTACATATAACCGGCAGTTGATGTGGTGCATGTACCAAAAACTGTATACAATGTATGCTATCTGTTGCTTAGCTTGTGGCAGTTCAGCATTATTTGTCTTTCAACAATCATGTGATAGTGAAACTGGAGGTTGCTATTTAGAATAAACGCAGCCATTGATTAAATTTGCAGCCATCTTGAAATATCGACTTAAGACGACATGGTTCCACTCGCCAAATTGATATGAATGACTAGCTGTGTGGATTGATGAACGTTGCAAGCAACAGGCGTAATTAATTAAACCCTACCCACTCTCAGCTCCTGGCACCAAATCTATTTCAAGCCTTTCGCAAAAAAGTTTAATTACACCTTCGCCATTGACAAAGATGTAGTTTCGGTGCCAGGAAGCCATTGGAAAAATCGAACAGTGGCAACTTACCACGGCTTCAACCTTTTTTCACAGCTCGATTCGTAATTGCCAGTATTTGAGTCTGAATGCAGCCGTTAACAGAGGAAGAATAATCAGCCTTAAATTAAGTGTTCACTCCTCGCACTGCGCTAACAAATGTCAGCTGAAAACGCCAGAGCCATAATTTCCAATAACGTTACCATAGAGAAGGAAGAGTATGTTTGTAATTTAATTCTAGCACATAATTGACTCGTAGGAGCTTGTACAGAACGGATGACTTGGAGAAACGATAGGCAATATTAATGACGGGGGTGTATCAGTGTAGTGTGCATCAGAAATCGGTTGGCGAATTTTACACAATTTGAATTTTTAAAAGTAATGTAACATTATAAAGACTTTGGAAAGGTCATTTTCGTACCTTTTTTTTAGTAACCTTCCTGCACAGTTGCACATCAACACAAAAATTAATTCCCCACAAGGTCCATGGGCCAGAGTAGGAACCAGTACAGTATTGAGAGATTGGAAACAGCAAAAATAAATAAGATAATGATAGATTCGAAGAAACCATCAATTCAAACCCATGAAATACAAGAAATGACAAGCATATATTTGTGAAGGCAATAATTCAAAAATATGGCTATTTAAAATATTCTTAAATTTGCAATGCACATGCCTTTAAGGCCCATTGAAAGTGATTTTTGCAATTGAATTTTGATAATTTTGGACAGATATGATAATTTAAAATGAAACAATGTTTAAATTCGAAGTTTGTATTGATAATAAGCTGAAGTTCCTGTGCTACAGTGTATATAAAATGAAAAGACATTTCGTTTTTAGAATTTTTTCAGATATTCTTTATTTTGCCAACGACAGTAAATCTCATATTTCCATTCAGATGGCAGGTGCTGCCATCTATCGCCCATAAAGCAAAATAAGAGGTCCAACATAGAATTATCGTTTTTATTAATATCATATACATTTCCATAAGTTGTCAAGAGCACATCCCAAAAAACGCATGTCCCTGTTAATGTTTACAAAAAAATTATTTTGATATGTTGATCAGGAAAGGAGAAAGTATTTGGTGATTTTATGCAGGGTGTCCCCAAAGTCACAACGCACTTTCATTGAGCATTAACTAAGCATTTTTTTGCCACGCAGTAATTCGATAATTCTTATGCTGTATAACCGCTGGCCTTCTGACGTATATACGTACATCTGTATCTGTATTCTCAGGTGCTGCATTACACACGATAAGCCAATTTTGTGGTAATTTATTCAGGTTTGGAAAGCACTATGGTATAGTTGATGCATTTCACATTAGCTGGAAAAAATCCATTTCTTGCTCAGTCTTAAAGACGTCGTTTCCATGACTGCAAATTCTATAAGGGCAGCCTAACTGCAAGTGTGAATGATACTCCGGATATTACGGGGATAACTTGATATTCCCCACTTTTTGTTCGAATTGGGAGGGTGAATTTCGAGGCACCCTCTCGCCGTAAGGAATGCACTTCTAAGAGAAATCTCATTTCGCCTCTAATGCAAATTGGTAGGCGCGCCCACGTGCAATCACGGAAATGTATTCTTTAGTGTTTCCAAGGCTTGTATATTAAATAAAGAAATTATGCAAATTGGCTCAAAACTGCTTCGCTAGTTTTCTGTCGGATGTGACTGGAAATTAGGCGCGACAAGCGTGGCGCCACCTGCCGTGGAAAGCTCGTCGTGCGTTATCTCATTATTTTAGCTTGAGATCCAACACCACTCATGAACAGTGTATCGGATTCCATGGGCCTTGGGCTAAGGAGCCTTAAAACGTGTCCTCCCATGCGTTGCATTTACGCCCTATGCAAATGCAACAGTTGTTGGTACTTAAAGATGAACTGCTTTCACGATAATTACCAATAAACTGCTTGAGCAAATGGTGTCAGTATTTGCCCAGGCAGGTCTTGGTGCACCTATGCAGACCCACCCAAACATTATGGCCATTGGATGTGCCATAAATGTGCATGGGCGCTTGGCTCAACCAGTCAGAATCAAATACATTGTATGTGCATGACATGTTCATGCACATGGTCTTGCTTTCAGAATGTGTTCATAAATTGAAAGCATTGTTTGGCAGGCAATAACGTTAATTGCGACATCCGCCAAAGAACAACAATCTTACTAAATGTGGGGTGGACGTTAACAACGTGTTAGTATAGGGTCGAAAGCATTATCTAAGTAAAGTAAGTTGCTAAACAAATCTTCTCAACTCCATCGCACCCATATCCATTGTTCAGTTGTTCCAAATTAGTTGTACAACCTGAGTTACCTAAGGCGTGTGTTAACTGATACCAAAGATCCATCCAATGCAATGTGTATTAAAATATGTCACTGGTCATGGCATTGAGGAACTTAGTTTTGCAAAATTTCAGATTTTAACTTAGCTGCTGGATATGCATATCTAGCAGCAGTTGAGATGGTATCAATTTGGATGCATCATTTCATCTTAATCCGGGGACAACAGAATAAGATGCAAATGCATGCTAATATATTTTGATTTGCTGTGTCCTTGTTAATTTAAGGCCCATTGAAAGTGATTTTTTTCAATTGAATTGTCATAATTTTGGACAGATGATAATTTCAAATGAAACTTAAGTTTATACTAATAGTAAGTTCCTGTGCTGTATACAATGAAAAGACATTTCGTTCTTAGAATTTTTCCAGATATTCTTTATTTGGCCAACGGCAGTAAAATCTCTTATATTCCCATTCAGACGGCAGGTGCTGCCATCTATATATATACGTCAAACATAGAATTATCGTTTTTATTAATATCATATACATTTCCACAAGTTGTCAAGAACACATCCCATAAAACGCAAGCTCCTGTTAATGTTTACAAAAAAAATATTTTAATATGTTGATCAGGAGAGGAGAAATTGTGGTTCGCAATTTTGTGCAGGGTGTCCCCAAAGTCGCGATGCACTTTCGATGGGTGGGTTAGGGAAATATGCAGGGGAGGTGGTTGCTGTCTGTTCAAACTTCAATCAGTTGCTCAAGTGCTGGTTTCAGCAGGAAGAAACAACCGTTTGCCAGAAAAACAAGATTTCGATTTCCTGCAAATTGCTGTCCAGAAAGGCCTTTCTCGGACTGCTATAGTGTCCGCACTTCTGTTTCCATTTCGCTCCGCGAACATGTGGAGCGGAAATCGTTTGTTTGAATTTCCTAGCCTGCTGGCTGGAGGCGAGCCGTAAAAGCTCTTTTGCGATGCTTTTACACATAATGCAATATGCATAACCCTCCGTCTTCAGCCGTGTACGCTTTGACTAACACTGGACCTGAAAGTAAGTGGCAGCAATGCATTACACCCCATCAGGAAAGCTAACAATCCCGGGAAATGGCAACTCGTTCGGAACGAATCTCCATGGCAGTGCATTATGTGCGACAGCCAACAATGTAAACGAACCACTTCCTATACCTGGCGCATTTGTTTGAGATGTTGACAGAGACCCGAGAAACCATTATGCGCTCATGTCACTTAAGCTGAGCTGCATTGAACTACGATTAGGCAAACTGTCGTCTGGGAAGCTGCACATTTCATCATTAAGGCCTATTGAAAGTGATTTTTTGCAATTGCATTTTGATAATTTTGGACAGATATGATAATTTATAATGAAACTAAATGTTTGACTTCAAAGTTTATGTTGATAGTAAGTTCCTGCGCTATATAAAATGAAAAGACATTTCGTTTTTCGAATTATTCCAGATATTCTCTGTTTTGCCAACGATTGTAAATCTCTTATATTCCCATTCAGATGGCAGGTGCTGCCATCTATCGCCCGTAAAGCAAAATAAGAGGTCAAACGTAGAATTATCGTTTTTATTAATATCATACGCATTTCCATAAGTTGTCACGAGCACATCCCAAAAAACGCAAGTCACCGTTAATGTTTACAAAAAAATATTTTAATATGTTGATCGGGAAAGGAGAAATTGTATTTGGTAATTTTATGCAGGGTGTCCCCAAAGTCAGTACGCACTTTCGTTGGGGGAAAATGTCTGTTATGTACGTTATGTACACGTGTAACTGGAGCTATATGGCTATGATACTGGGGAAACATTTCTATCCGATGATTCTCGAATGAAAAATTAACTAAAAAGTTGATTGGGTTGTTATAACACCCCTACCACGTACCGATTGTAGGGTGCTGAGTTGAATTGAATTTATGGGCGGAAGTGAGGTGCACTTACGTGTAGGCTGTGGTGTAAGGATTGCTATTCAAAATGGTACTTATGCACATGTGTGTGCTATTTCTTGTTCCATTTTTGATTTGGGATAATTCAAAATGTTCTGCAGTATAGCGTATCATTATTTTTCTGCAGTATCCCGCAGTGTTTAATAATTTGACTTGTTTTCGGATGTAAACACCCCACCACGTGGCACTAGGCTGCTGGAATTGAAATATAGTGGGTTGACTCCAGAATGCTGATATCCTTGACCCAGGTTCATTTCTTTTATCAGGTTTACTGGAATTTCCATGCCTTTTTCAGGTCATGTCTATTTCCACGACTTTCAATGTTTCTAGACTGCAAACAATTTTTCTAATATTAAATTGTGGCTCTGCTATTTCTGCTAACTGTAAATGTAGGCCATCGTTTGACACCCTGTATACAAACCGTGGCCAGCAGGCCTGCTTGCGCAGAAGACGCCATCAAATATATTTCATTGCTTTTGCTTCCAATATGCTCCATTTATTGATTTCGAATAATCCTGACCATCAATCGGAAAATGATGTTGCCGTGTACTCTTGAAATTGCATTAGACAAGGGCCTCGCTGTCAGCAAATGGCCGTTATTTTTGAAGGAAGACAAAAAATGTGCTTAGGGCTGAAATTCTTGCCAAAAGATGCCGTCGGGCTGTGTGCATCTTCGGAAGATCGGCGGCAATATATTGAATTATATATATATTAAAATGATTTGCCAATCTTCGTAAAGGCATCCATGACAGAAGCCAGAGGGCATATTGAACGACTGCAGGTCTACATGTCTGTCAGTCTGGAAAACAAATGTCGAAGTTTTAACAGCATGCTTGGCACTCAACGTTTTTGCAGAATTCGCATAAAACTTTTGGGAAAGTAGGCCAGATGTCAACTTGTCAGTGTGACAGGTGTTGTTCTGTCATCCTCCTGAGATGCTCTTGTTGGGGTGCAGTTGGAACAGGCGACAAGTTCTAGACTGTGTGTATACAAATATAGATTTTCAGTTGTGCACCACTTAAATTGCTGCAAATGCACGTTTTTCTGCTTTTTACTAAATTGTACGATGCACACCAAATGCTGTTCTTCAGTGGTACTGGTGCATTGCTGAGCCTGCTTCCTGTGAAATCGATTTGGAAACGTTTTGCTAATTATGCCAGACTGCTCTAATGGTTGGATTGCAAGCGACAGGAACTCTTTAGGCACTTTAATGCGAATCCTAACAATTAGTGCAAATTTGCTGGTTGTTTTATCAAAGCCAGTTTCAATTTCTTACCTCCACGCTTACTTCCAAATACTAATGCAATTGCAAATGAATAATTGGAACCTGGAGTTTTTTACTACATGTATCAACGTTTTTGTTTGTACATTACAATTCTGAATCAGCACAAATAATTTTTCGAATAATCCATTGCACTATTCCAAATTATATTCTCATTAGGATTGAGCTAACACCTTGCTATTTTTAAATTGTACTTAAATTTATTTTTGAAGATTTGAACACCCACGTGCAAAATAAATGTATTTCAAATGCATTTTGAGATACATTGCAAATTGTAAAATGTATTATGAATTTCATTTATGTCTCAATCTACATATATTATGAAATGAATTTCTTTTCCATATGGGCATCGTTTCCCTAATCATGTCTGGCAATAGATGTTACGACTAGACCACCATTAAGAATGCAATCATTAACCTTTTTTTAACCCCGAAAAAGGTTGTCACCATCAATAGGTACTGCGTACATGTACATGTATTATGGTTCATTTTTGCTTGTTTGAATATCGCTGTTACTGTAAGCTACCAGAAATTCAACAGTAATGTTACCAACGTTCTGGACTGGGCAATTCCGATAACAATACATGGTTGATAACATTATCCGCAATCACATTAAGTGGTACCCACCCTATTACTGAATAGCTATCTGGTGGTGTTCTCAAGACACTTGCACAAACTGTAGGTGATGATTTAGTGGGTTGCTCTCCATCTCTACTCAAGCCCATCTTGGCATGGCAATTGATGGCTTTTCTTTTTCCGAGCAAAAGCTTAATTCTGCCACCGTTTTCACTTTGTGGCCACTTGGCAAACAGGCCAACCAGCCATTAATAATTTAGGCGAGCTGCAACCACATTACTGCGGATATTCTGGGCCCAAATGCTTCATTTGTGGTAGTTTGCAAGCGGCAGTCGATGAACTGCTGTTGATTATCGGTGGCCGAAGCGCCGTGGCCAACCAGTCTTGACCCATTCGCTTATGATTTTTATGGCCGGATCATACCTTATAGGCACGGTCGTAAATAGATGGCCATCCGAGTTCCCCTCTTAACCTGTCATTATTTACAAAAGCCAAAGTAATGGGCGACATTTGGCAAGCTAAAATGGCCATCGATCCACCCTCTGATACTCGGAGAAACCATTCAGCATTCAAAGAACGTGTGCGTTATAGTCCAAGGAAAGAATATACTGGGCTCCAACCAATGGGAGCGATTCGGCTTATGGATTTGGTTCTCCAGCCACATACCCACGATGCGTGGCAAGCCGCTATGGCAAGATTAATTGAAAACCAGTTTTTCGATTATATTGGTCGATTTGAATTCCCCAGTATATTCTTTCCTTGTTATGTGTTTTTGCAGGAGTTAGCCAGCTTAATGAGGTCAGAAGGACCGCCACTGAACAAGGCACAAGAGGTGACACATGTTCAACTCTTGTGCACATGTGGAATCCAAAGAGTCCAAAATTAACTCTTCTATCTCTACAGACAGATGCTCTTCAGGGGTGCACAATATAAGCTTTGCAAGCAGCCAATAAATCTAATCATCCATGACTTCAGATGTTTACCGGACCATGCTGGTCAACATACAGAGGGCAAATTACTATTGTGTGTCATACTCCAAGTGGTCAACATGTAGAGGTCGTCTTCCATTGAGTTTGACTGGACAGTCACCACAATGTTAAACTGCTAAACCCATTTATGAGGGTGACCAGCCGAAGCTTGATTCAAATTTCCATGACATTTCCAGGTTTTCTAGACACTTTTTTGCAAAATTTCCCGATTCTTTTAATCAAGGTTTTTTTGAATCTAATACCAATTTCAAATTGAAATGGCTAGTCATGTCTACCTTTTTTAAAATACATGGAGTCATTAATCCATTTGCATACAGTATTTATGTTCCTTTCAATATCTTAATGTATCCAAAGCAAACTCGTGATACAAACTTGAACAAATGAGTAATTCAAAACTTCTAACATCCTCATTAACATTCGGCTATTTTTGTTAGTTTCATCCAGCAAGCTTTTCTTTTTTCCAGACATGAGGCAAATTCCCCTGACATTTCCAGACCAAATCAATTTCCCTGACATTTCCAGGTTTCCAAGACTGCTAGTCACCCTGACTTACAGAACTCGGAGCTCATTCCAATGCGTATTATTGGTCTTCTTGCATGCCATTAAAGGTTTGAATTCTCTTCCAAAAGATAGCCCTTAGCTTCAAGAAATTCAATTTAACACTGATGGTATCCATCTAAATGACCAGGTAATGCAGAGGTACATGATGATTACATGAATTGGGTTGATGGACTAATACAGTCAGTGGGATAGCAGGAGCCTGACTGTCATAACCATTGCCATCGTTTTTGAAACACTTTGTCGGCCATGGACTTGTTTATGAAATTGGAGAAACTGGATGCACCCTCTGGAAATTCGAGAGGAGAGGCACCCCCTGGTGAGGGGTGGAGGGTGATGGGCACGCTGGGATGCCTCGACGACCCATTTCATCCGCGTAAATATGCGCGCGCCCCCTTAAGGGCCTCCTCCGACATGCATTATTGATGGCAAGAAGCGGGCAGAAATGGCGAATTGCGACGATATTCCCTAAAAAAGCAGACTTCCATCGTTGCACTTCCCCTCATGGGTGTCCTGGAGGAACGTGGCAGCGCTGGAAAATCAATGGGGGACACCCCTGGGCCGCGGGCCATGCGCCAACAAAGGGCATGCATGAAAAGTTGCCATTCATAATGCTGTAATGCGATGATGTTTGAGAGGCGAGTGACATTTAGCGCTTTGTTGGACAGTTTTTGATGATAATTCTCTTGCCTTGCTCGGACGTACACTGTATGACTTCAGTGGCGGTTCCAGGGGTCAGGACCCCGTTTGGCAAAATAGGAAATTTACACTAGATAGATTGGAACCAAAAAATAAAAATTCATACTAGACAGAATGGTTAATAAATCGAAAAATTTTGCAAAAAAGTAAACTGGTTCTGCAAATTATTTGCAAAAAAAGTGCAAAAAGTAAACTGGTTTTGCAAAATTTTTGCAAAAAACTGCAAAAAGTAAACTGGTTTTGCAAAATTTTTGCAAAAAACTGCAAAAAGTAAACTGGTTTTGCAAAATGTTTGCAAAAAACTGCAAAAAGTAAACTGGTTCTGCAAATTGTTTGTAAAAAAAAATGCAAAAAAAGTAAATCGGTTTTGCAAAATTTTTGCAAAAAAATGCAAAAAGTCAGCAAAGTAGCCAAAGCTGCCTTTTGCAATAATTTTGCAAACAAATGTAAAAAAGTGAGCTGGTTTTGCAAATTTTTTTCCAAAAAATGAACAGCTTTTGAAAAATGTTTTTAAAAAAATGCAAAAAATGAACTAGTTTTTGCAAATATTTTTTTAA
>JAQFYZ010001239.1:0-25774 GCA_034695085.1 Cylindroiulus punctatus | reverse complement strand
GTCACACATTGTATTTATGCGGTTACAACGCTATTCGAGTGATCGCTTCAATTGTCCAAGAGATGGTGCCACAGTACCCACAAACCTTCGTTGCAAAAAATTCCGGTTCACTTTTGCTTCCGCATCCCACACGGGTATTCAAATACTGCACTTTCCACGAAATGTTTTCCTATAGGTCCTAGCTTCCCAAACCTTTTCCTCCATCGCTCGTTAGATGAGAAAGTCATTATTACCCAAAACTGCTAATCAACAAGAACCCTGTACCCAATTTTGTTGACATATTACTTATTCAATTAAATTTAATCGAATCAAGTTATAGCTACACTTGTCAACACACTGAAATACTGAATGATCACTTTCTTCAGACATTTTCTTGTTGTACTTGTTTATGATAAATTTATCGTTGTATAGTGTGTATCAATTAGTGTGTCGTTACACAAAAACAACTTCTACCCAATTTTTTTTGGCAGTTTGGGCAGCGGGGTAATCATCTATTGCTTCAAATCAAGTTTAACATATGCGTAGATCTAACCCTTCATAGGTTGTTCGCTTTTATCTCGCGTAAGAACATGGTTCTCAAACCAAAAACGTTTTCAAATTTAGCGCCAAGACCCGCTCGTGACGTCACGGCCGTCTATTAGCGCCGCCACTAGCGTCTGGCAAGAATTCGCAGAATTCGACGAAGTGGACGCTATCGGAAGGCCCCCGGTGAGTTCGAGTGTTGCGGCCCGAGCTGGACACCCCAAAACGAGTGAAATAACCCGCTGTCGGTTGAATTTTCCAGGTTTCCAGTGTGTTTTCGGCGAATTTGTCCGAGAACTTTGCGAGCGGCCCCCGCGCCCTTCTTTGTCGAACTTGACCGAAGTGTGGTCGTCTACACTGAGGAACCAGCATCGGTCGATGGAGTTTCGGCTTGTTGTGCGTGAATTGTGAACCCTGGCTTTACTCGAGCTCGGAAAAAAATGCCTTCCTTGGACGGAGAAACGGACATACAACCGGTGGACTTGATCCAGGCCCAGGTAGGACCGAGTTTTTGGCTACACTTCAATTTCGCCTTCGTGGAAATCAATGGGGGGCGCAGGTGTGCGAAAGTCCTGAAAGTTGCCAGTTTGCTTTTTTCAAGTTTTCCCTGTCGGATTTTCTGTTTGAGTTGGGCACCGACTTTGGTTTGCGTGCTGCGGGGACTGGGGACGCTGGAAACATTATTTGTTGGTGTGCTTTGGCTAGACAAACATGCCTGAATAAAAAATGCACCGCTATCAATAACCTCAGTTTGAGGAAGGCTTTGCTGGCTGGGTGCGTCCTCACCTAGGCTTGAAAGTTGCAAGGGTTTGTGCAAGTGGTTTACCACTGCCAGTTTTTTATGAACTTGAATTCCTGGGAGATTAACTGGCTTAGTGGCAACTGGCAAGTACGTCTGCCGGGGCAATATACTTTTTACCCTATCAACTGCTACCTGCCTACTTGTGTGAACTTCATGCAGGCATGGAAATGTTACCTAACGTTCGAAATTTGAATGTAGTCTACTTGTATGTCATGGGTACAGACATGTACACCCACCCAATTTCATACATTAATAATAGTTGTCGAAGTTTCCAAGTCATGGGACATGGAGTTAGGAAACTTGGGAGTTAGGGACTTGTTTAGGAAACTTCTGACATGTATGAACCCTGGGCCCAATTTCATAAATTAATGATAATGAGGAGTGTTACGAATTGATGGATCTGAGGGATAGCTGCGAGGAGTTGAAGTTTCCATGTCTTGGAACATGGAGTTATATGTACAAGTTTACTTGAAAACCTCAGCGCCTCAAGCTATCCCTTTGGTTCATCAAAGCCTCACACTTCTCATTTTGTTATGAAATGTTGTCCAGAACATTCGTACTTTCTGTGTTATGTGATGAACATACACTGAGGAGGAAATCGATTAATTACGGCTGTATACAATGACAAAGTTGTACAGGGTGTGCACCGTACTAGCACGGTGTGTCACTTTCAATATTTCTGCTAGCTTTAGGTCAGCGAACCCTTCTCCAATCACTAGTTTTAAAGATTCCCAAGTGACTACCTACAGATTTGTTCGTACAATCATGATTTAACTTTTCTCCACCCTGCACCGATGTTTACTGCAATTGGCTGACCTGTAGCATGTTGCCAATAATTAGGACCCAGAACTCCTAATGAACTGACTGACTGCACACACTAAACAAAATGCCAACTCTTTGGCCGGCCTCCTACTAAAATGTTGAAGCATCGCCAAATTTAATTCGTTGAATTGTTTCTGCTCCACCCTGATTAGTGAACATTTTTGATTTCCTGATACCGGTAAACAGCTTTGTGTAAAGTGACATTCTGGAAAACGGTTTTTGTGCTGTGAAGGAAAAAGGTTGTGAAGCACCGATTTATTGATTTCGAGTTTCTAATGAATGAAACACCAATTTTCACACTGTGCATGTTGACCAGAAGTGAGTGTTTGGGGATTGAAATTTTGATTTACCTTACGTTTTATCATGTCTGAAAGTTGCACAAAGGTAAACTTTCAACCACGATTCATGTTGGCAATTCAGGGAAATTGCTATCGATGGTACGAACGATTACAATGCATGCATGTAGGTTCAGTTTTCAACTAGGTGACTTCGCGATCATAAATATTGTCCTGAATGGGATGTTTTCAACTGTTGCTCTCTTCGGGAAATGAACCCCAGCAAAAAATATTCCGAAAATATTCAAATAAATTGCAATTATGTTGTCATTAATGGCACTTTTTTTACATTTATGGCGAAATAATTGCAATATATTTGAATATTTTCGGAATATTTTTAGCTGGTACGGCATGTTTAGCTGTGCTGTGTAACGTGTATAGGCCTAGTACAGAGTGTTCACACGTTATTAACCTCGTAATGAGATTATTAAAGTCAAAACAGGTGTTACTGTGATGGGTGAGATAGTTTATAGAATGAATATGACTCCAAGCTTCCAGAAATAACTTCACCTTTGGACTAATTTACACTGTCACACATGGAGTACAGTCCTTCCAACGCCTGACATAACAAACAGTCCCCTTTCATTTAATTCCCTTTTTGCACCACGTGATTTACGGATATCCCCTGCCAATTTGAGCAAAAATCGATGATCAATCACGATAAATCTCTTACAAACTGCAGATAAAATTTTTTTGGAGTTATTCCACATTCTTGAGACAAATGAATTAATCCCTACTGTGATTTTTTTGCTACATTGTACATGGCCAACAGTGTAGGCCAAATTGAGTGATATATTGGCTGTTTGTTAGGATGAAACAGTTTATTAACTTCCAAGCATTCCCAGTGTGGACATGTTTATACGCTGATAACTTCTTTTAATTTAGCAATATTGAATGTTGCCAGGGAGTAATGTTGAGACGCTTTTAATGACAGTGGAGAAATTATTCAAGTGAATCTGAAGGATCAATAAATTGTAACCTAATTAAACGCTGGCAGGTGGGAGCTCTGATTAAAGCACACCTACACTGACCAGGAAATGTCAAGGTACATTGGACGTTAAATCATGATTTCAAGGCCATTTTTCAAAGGAAACTGTCTGGACCTCTGCTTACATGTATGTCAAAAAGAGCAGGCCACATTGACGCCTGGCCAGCTTCTGGTGCAGTGTACAAAACTTGAAAAGTTAGAAATATGGAAACTTGTACATGATCTCGATGACCTTGCTGTAACCGGTAATCAGAACTCGTGATAAGTACAGCACACACGCTATGTAAACATGACGTCTAATTGTAAATACAAGTGGCCACGTTTAATTTATCCGTAAATACATTCTGATAGCTAGCCCTAGACTCATGTTATATGCGAGGAGTTTGACAAAATAATGGAAACACTCGCAACAGATGCGTCACTTTGTATAAATTGGTGTAAATTGAGGAGTTTTTACCCTCAGTTCAGCCCCAATCCTTCTTGAGCAGTCTCATTTGGAATTTCATACTATTAATTTATAAGGAAATGTTAGAGTTGCATTAGAGAAGATGGATTAAGAAATTTGTATGTCCATACAGTACATGCATCTCACTATCGAAATTGTTTGCAAGCACGCTTTGATATACCTTAACCGTGCACGTATTGTAGACCTGCTTTACATAAATGCACCTTTACTTGACTTGAGTACAAAGCTAATCATGTTAACATTGGCCTAGTGTTAGCCAACTAGGAAAAATTCTCAAGTTGTACCATGCAGTCAACACTAACAAATTCTGTTGCCTAATATTATTATTTTTTATTTCCTCTTGCAATGTTACCTATACACAGTCCAAGCTGTCTGACCCTTACCCCCCTCCAACCTTGGACGTAGTTAATGCACGACTCCCGTTAATTTCAGTTAATAGGTTCTAATGGATTTCACAGAAGCACTCCTTGCAGGTTAATAGGTATCAACTGAGTGTTGATCCTCAGGGGGTCAAGGAAAGTTACCGGTGAGAAATGGCTTCATATTAACCACTCTCCAATTTCGATAAGTATTTAATTTTATCAGGCCTGCTGCTGCACGCTTGGCACAGTCCGTCAGTCGAATAATTAAAGGGTGCTATCATGTGGAAATGGACGACCATTGTTGTGGCCTCGTCGTTAAATAACAGGAAATTGTGATATTCTTCGCCCTCTTTGGAATGCTTATGTCATTTTTACAGCCGCGCGATGAACGCGTGGGAGGCGTTCTTCTTTTTATATTCGATTAGATTATAAATTCCTAATTGGCCTTCAACGTTTCCACAGCCAGTTTAGGCTGCTAAGTTTGGGGAGGCGTTGGTGGTGACCTCATCGCTGTGAAACTGGGTGCCCATGACGCTGTTGTGGTGGATTTGACATTCACCACAATAGCAACTCTGTGCTGGGAATTTCAGGGGGCACACATTCAACTTCACATCTCAGATTCAACCCTAAAAAACTCAGGAAATTTGAATTAGATCCTGGAATTTCTCCGTATCAACGTGTTATGTGGTGTTTATGAGATTTTCTTCAGTCACATCTAAAAAGTTACAGTATTGGTGATCAAGGTTTTTAAAAATTGAAATTGCCTTCGGTATCTGAGGCTGTTTCAGACTGTTTTTAGACTGCTTTCCAAACCTGGATAAATTGCTCAGAATTGGGTAAAATGGTTTTATTTGGGTAACGACCCACCGGAATAAGCATTAGAATTTAGTGAAACGTGTAGAATAAGAAGTTGATACTCATTTTGAAGTCAAATAAGTATTTTTTTTGATAAGATTTGATCGCTTTACACTGCATGGATGTTTCCCTCAACTGGGTGAAATGAACTAATAGGTAGTTTTTGGGCAACAAGAACTTACTGGTTTGCAGTTTTTGGGTAATGAAGGAAAACATTTGGAATGATCATTCACTGATCATTCATCATTCATATACGATGCAACGTACATGTATATGATAATAACTATTTTGCATTTGCATAGAACTTACTGGTTTGCAGTTTTTGGGTAATGAAGGAAAACATTTGGAATGATCATTCACTGATCATTCATCATTCATATACGATGCAACGTACATGTATATGATAATAACTATTTTGCATTTGCATGTATTTCACTCCAGTGTCATCTACTGCTACTGAACACTCCCTACTTAACCTTTGGCTCTCGTTCAAGATGAGTTTCCATCATGCAGGTCTGAACACAGGATGTTCCACTGTGGGGTGGCTTTAATGAGATGCTGCTTCAGTAGCCAAGCATGAGGGAAACTTGGGGCAGTTTTTTCGGGCGGGGTACGTGCTACAATGGATGATGTCTTTGGCCCCTTTGGCCAGGCAGCAGAACCTGGAGTTTGGAAATTAGCCAGTTTCTTTCCTCATCAGTGACCTTTGTCTGCTTTTCGATTACTGTGGACTTCTGGTTCAGTTTCCTGCTTCAGAATGAAGTCAGGGTTGAAATAACAGGACCATTATTTTTCGTTCATTGCAGACAGCAACACAGCGCTGGGCAGGTGGAAAAACCGCACAAACTCATAATTTCTAACTGCACTAATCGGGATTTTGTATCAAGTGTTATGAAACACTGCATAAAGTTTTCTGAGATGCCAGAACCTCTGGAGCGGGTATAAATACATGTATATATTCTGCATGTATCGTGCTGAAATACAAACGAGGGACACAACGAATCCCAAGTACATGTATTTTTAAACGCTTAATCTTAAGTCACGTTATTCAGATTACTCAAATGGTTCTCCAATGACGACTTATACAATAACAAGGATTTAAAGCTTAGTTCTTGACATTTGAGCGCGACCAGTCATCGAAATATTAAAGGATTAGTTTGCCCCTATCAAGTCTCAACAGTGACTCGACTGACAGCCATCTTAATTTTTTTTGATTTGAAATCCATGTAATCTTATCGAGATGCGAGATGGATACCGTCATTTTTTTCGTGCAAATATTTGTGCAAATGAAGAGGCTGTCGAGTTACCCACTGCCCTCGGAAATGCGTTTTATGTAGGCCAAAACGGTGGGACGGATAATCTAATGCTGAAAATGTTTTTCTGTTTCTTGACGAAAGATCACTTGTCATAATTTTGTAACCCACACATTGGGTCAGTATTGGGTCTCACCAGTGCGGTGGTTTCAAAGGCCAGTGTCCACACTCGCCCATGTCAAAGTTACCCATAATGCGTTTTGGCGCCATTTTGGAAAATGGCGTTTCAGAATTTATGATCGCCACTAATATTGAAGGTTTCATGTGGGCAGACTGACAATTGAATGCGATCTTTACAGCTTTTAAATGCTTGGGTGGGCGTGAGTACTTGGGTTGCGCCACTTTAGTCATGTTTTATGCAGTATTACTACATAATCTATTTGCTTAAAAGTTGCTCTTGCTCATCGTCTTTTACTTCAGATTTCTGAGTTTGTTGATTTTTCGTAGGGAATTTAAGGAATTATTGTGGTTTGAGCTGTGACTGAAAAAGGTTCAATTCGATGGAATTCCTCACATTCCATGTCAGTCGTGCAATTTATGGGTGTACTGTCGAATCTCATGCAGGATGCTAGGCAAAAAAGTTGACAATGTGCCTTAACGGAGGTGGTACAATGTACTTTGTGAAACAGTTAGTCAAATTTCTAAATTTAATGAACCTCAAATGAAACAGGGCGATTTTGGCTCCCCCTGACAGAATATTTGTTGGATTTGATAACATTGTGGAAAGATAATCTCCACAATGGTTTTTTTTCAAGAATTTCATAAATGTTTATTTTCAGGTATTGAACAATATTTTATGATATAGATAATTTCTTCCATCGCTGTTGATAGTTAAATGTTCTGAATTACGACAAAAATGCAGGTTTATATGCAGGTGATCATAAAGTCCTACCCTAATTACAAAAATTAATTTCAAAAACTGTTAGTCGTGAGGAGCAAATTTTGGAAAAGGCAGAAGAACTCGATAATTCCATAATCAAACCCATTACGTTCTTTTATGCAGTTTTGCATTCAATCTTTTTTTTTTAAAAATGCGCTAAACTGAACAATACTCCGTTTGAACAAAACCTTAGTTCTACTTTTTTCTCTCCAAAATTTTGTCCTTGTTACTCTTTTTAAGCTTTTAAAATATTTTTTGTCATGAGAAGAGATTGTGATGAGATTGTACTTATTTAAGTGCAGTAGTGCCTGCTGTAGTGATCGTATAATTTTTCACTTTAAACAGGTGTGCTATTTGTTAAGTGCGCTGGCTGTGCAAATGGTCACGCATCTGAACGTGCAACATAAATTTAGCCTTTATTTCCCAAACTTCTGACAGAGCTGGTAATTTATTCAAGCCATGAATTTAATTCGTTCCCAGTGTTTTTCAAGCATGCACGAAAAATTATCTTGCAGGTTTAACCCTTGCAACCAACGGGGTGACTCGTTTGTGGGACGAGCTCATATTTGCACACTTTTCTCTGATGAAATATTTGATCCTATTGTAGTCCAACTGGTTGACCAGCTGCAGTTTATCACCTGTAAACAAGATGTCATGGTGGTCATCGACCATGCCGCCATTGACCGCAGGTGTGATTTGCATTTTTTTTACTTTTCGATATTTGCTTCTACCGAGAACTGAACAAAAATTGTCAATATTAGTAGTAAGTTCGTAAACTGTGCAATTTGAAGAATCAAATGCCAAGACAGTAAGTCTGACAGTTTTTAATGTGATTCATGGCCGAAGTCATTATAATGGCGAAACCTTAACTGCTTAATGAGAAATTAAGTTAAATTGGGTAACAGGCATTCATAGTAGTTTTTACAGTAGCCCTCACACCTCGTTTATACGGTGACATCCAAATCATAGGAATTTAGGACCACCCTATTGACTTATGACCTGGAAAAATCAGTTTGATTTACTATCCTGTAGGACTGCCTTGGATTACTTACCACTGTGATCACGTGCAATCTTTAACTCACTTTAAATAAAGCCACTTACACCAAGTAACTCATGTGGGGATGCACGATTTGCCTTGGTCTGTCAAATGGTGGTGACATGGTGCGCAACACCCAGAATCTCCTGCTTCATCACTAGATCTGCTTTAAGGTGCCTTGAATCAAGCTATGCATAATCCCAAATCAGGTATTCTCAACTCAAGTAAGCTACATGTATGTACAATCTAAAACCGGTTTACATGCATGACTTAGATTAGTGCATCTTAGAGTTTGCATGTAAATATACAGTAGTGTTCTGGGGTCTAAATGCTGATGATGACGTCAGAATAGATGCCTGAAGATCATGGTCTTTTTTACGGTTCTTTTGGATGAATCATTGCAGGACTTTGCAGCACCAAACCCCAAAAAATGCTGTTTGTTCAGTGCTACCCTCACTTGGCAAATCACAATGCATCCTCAGTTTGTGGCCAGGCTGAAAAAGCCCAGCTGCAATCTATTTGTGTGTGTTTTTTCTCCAAAATAGTAGCCATTCATGAGTTTGTCAATGAGGCCTCTTGAGCTGATAACTTATTCTTTTCGAAGATCCAGAGACCCTTGTTAGTTAGTATGCCTACTGTTGATGTCTCATAAGCCCAGCTTGCAGCTGGAGTGGTCAGTTTCACATTCTAAATGGTGTCTGGCTCATTTTATGATAAGTCTACCTCATTTTTCAAGGAGGTCAGTTAAAAATGCAATTAAGGTTGACCCGTTTGGCAGGTAATTTCTCCAGTGTGATTATCTTATTTTCTGGAAAGTGGTATCTGAGAAATCGTGATTTGATAGTTTGGTTGTAGTATCTGTCTGGATTTAATTGAATGAACTGAATAGACAGATTGTTTCCTTTGAAAGTGGACCAAGTGAGGTTGGGCTTTGAAGCCCAACCTTTGTGCTGCCAAGAGGTTTGCATTGTATACTGTACATGTCGAGGATACATGTACTGTGTAACCCATCCTAGTGATGTACTTTTGTTTATATAAAACTTGCTTGCTAAAATATTGGCGGTGAACAGTTAATCAAAATCTATAATCACTGAAATGGTCTTTAATGTGTAAATACATATTAAGAAATATTATTAATGAAGAACTGTCGTAGGGTACATTTAAAAAAAAAACGTTACCCTAAAACGTTTGATTATATAATCGATGATTTTAACCCATGCTTACTAGAAATCGATGTTTAAACCTGTAAGCATGTTTAAGCCAAATGCCTTCTGTGATGGGGAAGCCTCTAGGGTTTGTTTGATATTGCCAAAGTTGAACTGTTGGGTTTATGAAACCCACCCCAGAAGTTCTTTCATCTCAGAAGGCCTAAGCTTGCTTCAAGTCTCCATGTAAACGTAGTGAAATGTCTGTATATTTAAGGCCATTTTTTAATTAATCACTAATAATTAATATTGCAGTGATATTTTCAAGGTTGTTTTTTGCAAACTAGATCACTAATGGGGGATATCAAACCACATCTCTATGAATTGCTTGGAATCTTATCAGTTAAGAAAACAACGTAGTCGAAACTTTTTGGAGAACGTTACAATGGACACTCAGTTATGGATTTTAGGAAATTTTCACTCAAATTGTTGAGAGAGATAATAATTACAGGAATGCCATAGGCAAAATTTATGGAAAACTAAGCCAAAAGTGGCGGATTTTAGTTCACATTTCTTAAAAAAAAATGTTTGATATGAATCTTAATGAATCATATACATGATTGATTTTACATAATGTACATGATTGAATCAGTGGTTGATTTCAATGCTATGTATAGTGAAGTAGCGTTAATTTTATGGGATGACCATGCATGGTACGAAATGCACAGTTGGTGGCGCTTTTGCCAGGGGTGTTCACTTCCTTTAAATGATTCGAATACTCGTAATTAACCCAAGTTGAAGTTTAGCACAATCATGTATATAATGACCCGACAGAATTCAATTCAAAATCTCAGCAGGAGGCTGTGGCAAGTCAGCCTCTGGTATCCATTACTCTACGTGGGCAGGAGTACATGTAGGCATGAAAATCAGTAGCATTTGGGCAAAAATGGGTAAGCAGCGCTGTACCCATTAACCCAACCACGATGCATGGTTTAAAACTAAACTTGAATTGTGATCCTGTGATTCCTGTCATTGACTATGCACATGTCTCTTTCATACATCAAGTCTTTTTCATATGGCAATATTGTATGCGTAACATTGCATATATCAGGATGAATCAGGTTTGTTGTTCACCAACAGTGTGGCTGTTTTCAGGTCGTTTCTGGAGTTGAATATGCTTGATTTAATGATAATCTGCATTTTGAGTTAAAGCTTGCATGCATGTAAACTTATTGGTCGGCAGCTGGTTATGGTGACTAGAACTTCTCAACTTTTCACCTGTAAGAAATTGCAAACCTGCTGCACATCAGGATGCAATATTCTCAAGTTCTGGGCTTGTGGTCTATGAAAAATAGCCTAGCTGTTGCTGTCTCACATTGCTTACTAATTTAAGTGTTTCCGGTCCTTACAATTATCAGCAACTTGTTGACACCTCGTAAAATTTAATTCCAGATTGCCTTCAGGGATGAGATTTATGAGAGTCATAGTCTGGTGGAAACTATGACTAAATTTCTTTCCGGGAAGTCCAGTTGAACTTGGCAATTCTAGTCCAGTGACCTGTTTAGTCTTAGACCACCTTTATGTCTTCTACAACAGTTTGAGACGCAAGACTGCTTCCAAACTTCCTCGGATAAATTGAAATTGCACTTTTCAATCTGGTAGGGGGTCTGTTCTCTCACACATCCTTTGATTGGTCGTTGCTGTAGGTCTTGGCCCTCTTCATAAGTCACGACTTGGAGCCCCGTCATGTAACAGTGGGGATCCCATGAACATTGCACATGCCCATGTACTCAAAAGTACCACTTCAACCCCATTTAATCGAATCGATGTAAAATGTGGCGACACTAAGTTTGCTTTGTTCTTTTATCTTGAGTTTGCATCTGACTTGTCTTGTCTGAATTAAGACAATATTTGTCCAACTTTCTAATGTTTACCAGTAAATTAGCCCAGCATTTTTCTATTCAAATTTGACATACATGGCTTTGTAACTGATAGGGGATTGCATGATGTCATGCATGTGTATTTGTTTGTACCTACCTTTGCTCGACGTTACTCAACTTAACTTGAAAATGTGGCGCACGTGCATCACTGTTGTTGTTGGACATAGCAAATTTGGTTGACGACACCTCCTTATACGCCAAGACACCCCCCAAGTCCGTGCTGTTTTGTCATGAAGCAGAATTTTCTGGGTGTTCTGCAGCATGCCGCCACCAGGTGACATACAGTATGTTAAGACGAATTCAGTCATGAAATCCAAAATGAAAGTAGCATGTTTCAATAGAGCTTTCTTCTTAGGTGAGTTGAAACTTGCATATAAACATAGTCAATGTCACATAAACCAGATTTGATCATTTCTGAAAGTCATGCATTTCCCCCACCCCCATTGCATTAGAGAATACAGTAAAATTTGTGTTAGCCTGATACGTACATTATTGCTGCATTTTGCTAAATGTCCTACGTGTACATGATGAGTTAATATGGGATTGCTACGTTAAATCATATTATTATGCCATTAATTTCATTAGTTCTTGAAACAATTCTTGATTCTCCATGCAGTTCATGCAAGTGGTTAATCTTTTTTAAATTCCAATGTACAGGAATATCAATAATGCGCACATTTACCAATGTCTATTATGGATAAGCCACGTTTTATCATAAATTTCATTCTAATATGCGAGTGGGTTTCCAATTAAATTTTAATGAAGGCGATCGAGTTGCGAATATGCCTTTCCATATCCAGTCGCTCTTCTGGGATGAGAGGCAATTAATTATTTAATTAACAAACTATAAACAGCGTGCGGGGTTTCCAAATTAGCGATTTGGGTTAGTAGGATACGCTTAAAAACATGAATGAGTTTTTCATAATCTGGTTTGATGTTTGCGTGGTTCGTAATGGCTCCCACCCGCGCCTTTTAATTTTTTTTAAAGTACAACATCCGCAAATCGCGCGATTATAAACGGGAAAACAATTCGACGAAGTCGGAGAAATGGCGGAACTTCCTCTGTTTTTGTGCCCTGACTTACATGTACACTGTATACATGTTACAGCAACTGTGCCGATGGTAATTAATGCGACCCACTTTTTCTGAACTCGAACGCAAACTGCAAACATGCATTTGCATCGCTAATGGCACAGCAACCCAATTTTGTTCATTATTACACTGAATATCCGAGTTTTCTCATTGCTGCATTTCAAAATTGGCGCACTTTGATCCTCTTCAGATGCAAAGAGTAGACTATCGAGTGCATGCATGGGTGAGAACTATGAGTGTTTGGTCAAAAATGTGGTTAAGTTATGGTAAACGTCCCTCGTGATCGTACTTTCCTTGAAATTGAACACATGCCCCCTATCATGGGCAATTTGTGCATTATCAAAATAAAAAAAAATTTCTCACAAATAGTCGACTTTTGACCTCCTCTAATCCGATTTTGTCAGAATTGGGCAACCCCCTCCCCCTCGTCTGGTCGTCCCTCTTGGACGTCATATTCAGTATATACATGTATGCGTGTTCATTTCCAAACAATGTTATCATATGATTTACTGATGTTCATTAAGAAATCAAAACTGACCTTTCAAATTGTAGGCAAAGTGGTGAAATTGTTTCACTCACCGTGTATAAAAGAGGTGGATAAATTATTGAAACGTTTTCTTCATTAATTTATTTTACTTTCAAAACAGCCTCAGTCCTAAAATGGACTGGTAGGCCAACAAGTTTTGAGAATTCTATAGTGTAATGGAAGTTTATTAAGTCATCACCCATAATTTCTAAGAATACCTATATATGTGGGGTAAAATTCATCATTTACCAACAGACCCATGTTCTGAAGGCATTGAAATTTGTTTTAAGGGTCATGGAAAAGTCATGGAATTTAACATACCAGATTCGATAGACACCCTGTTCCTACTGACATCTTGTGTGTCGGACGGTCGTGTTGTACAACTCTACAATTTTGGGCACTCAGTAAAATACACTCGTGATTGGTCGTTATAGAAAGGTTTCACTGTGCTGTTCTCTTTTATGGATAATCCCTTTGGTAACAATACTGGCTTAATGTCGACAAATGGTAATGCATGCATAAAAAACTTTATATTTGCACTGCAATATATCAATTGGCTCTGACGAATGTACTTAGTATAAGGGATGATTTGTTATATTTTTTTGGAATGTGCTCTCTTTGTTCAAACCGCCATGACGATTATGTGAAGTTAATTCAATCATTGAGGGTTTTAACGATCACTAACTCGTATTAATTGGACGAATAGACTTGGTGAATGGAGGCAATTGCTTACTCCCACATATGGCCTGAGATGAACCAGCTTATTTTGAATGTAGTCTGCAGTCCAACAAATCTCATTTTTTTTTATTTTGCCTGTTCGGCAACAGGGGGGCATTGTTGTTTTTGCTGGTGTGCAATATAAACAGGCCTTTGACCGTGGTCGACAGCCGCCGATTTCATGGTAGCTGCCATAACCCATACTATCCATAGCGTACCAATTATAATCGCCCCTCTCATAGACCTAGGCGAGACTAATTTTCTGGAATGCCCAACATGCGCCATCTGACGACCACTTCAGGAAACGTTAGTTTTAAATGAAACAGAATTCAAGCTGGAAGCACCCTCTTGCCAACCTTGTCTACCATGTAGTTGTACAAAACAGACAAAAACAATCGAACTCATAGCAGTGTGAACGTACTGCATGTTTACATACATACTTTAAATATACATGTACCTTAATATAAGTCACGCCCACTTTGCTTGACTTTAGTATACTTGAGTTGGGACGCGGCAAGACCGAGCAAGTTAAAGCCGCTGCAAATAACACGTGTACAGTTTAAACAGACTTAACTTGCGATTAAGATATTGTAAACCTACAGTTCATGCAAATCGAAAAATATGGTGCATCTGGTTTTAGCAAACTAAGTCTTGGTGATAACGCACTGCGTTGTTGTGAAGCAGAGGATTCTGGGTGTTTTCAAAAATGCCACCACCAGAGTCGTCTAACCCACACGAGTCTGCCACAAGGATCTTGCATGTAAACAGTGATTGTCAGGGTTGTAACAGGAGATTGTCTCGGAGTTTCCAGCCTCCAGGTGGCAGCACCATAGGCGTTTTCACAAGTTGCAAGCACATGTATCCATCATCCATGCCAATTTTTATTGCATGCTGGCAGGAATAGTTCCTACCAAAATATTGCTGACTTATTTTAAGTTCAGCGTGGTTTTCAGAGATATTGTGAAATGAATTACATGACCGACGACAAAAAAACTATCGGCTGCGTGCAGGCATGGCCTCGTCTGCTCGTTGCAAAAGCAGCAGTTTTTTCTCAAGGTGACACGGAAGTTGTTTCAGTTCATTCATGGTTTGTTAGACTCAATTCCTCATCCTTATTAAGAGCGATCCCTATGGCCTTCACAACCTTGCTAAGCAACTTAAAGCAAGGAAGATTGCTTGCTGCAGTCATAGTAGGTTCGCAGCCAAATGACACATGGGCGCGGTATGTCCTCACGAGGCCTGGACCTATTGTGTTGGGGGTCGGTAAAACAAACTGCAGTAAACAAACATTTTTGGGTATCATGACGTAATGGAACAGCGGGGTTGGCTGCAGAGAGGCTATTTATGATTGATGCTGTAAAATGACATGTGTTTTATAGTACAGGAATAACACGAATCATTGTTGGCCTATACTAGTACATGTACATGTAGTTACCCACACTGATGTTCGTTCCTAGGAGGTTTGAAAGTCTGATGCTTCCTAGCTGTCCACTTGTAATTTTTGTCTAATTTTGGAATTAAGTTTTTCTTAATTGTCTCTTAAGGCAAAAAAAATTATCTAAAAGCTCTGTTAAGCTCTGTTGAGCTCTGTTCTACTTCAGACCAATCATATCGCAGCATTAACAAAATTAAGGCGGAGCTACAGCCAGTTTTGCCAGAGACTGCAAGAATTTACTGAGGATTCTCCGACAGCGCTTTTGCCAATACAACTTTTCCTGCAATTTCTTCCCCCTTGGTGGCACTGATCATACTTAAGAAAATTAAGAGATTACAAGTGGATAGGAAGCATTATGTAGTCGAATAAGTTGTTTGTTCGAGCTTGCTCGGTGATTGCCGCACAGACGGTGTCGAATAAACACGAGCCAGTACAGACCACATTCCTGACCTAGGGGAAAGGGCAAAGCCTTCTTTTCGCCATTAGCATATTTGAGTCAACCTGTTGTCGCTTGTAAAAATTCCCAAACGTTAACGAGCTTTGCGATGGGTGACTCCAAATTTACACCACTTCAAAAATGTAGAATTTGTTTACTTGGCTCTTTTGATATTAGTCAAATGCAAACAGCCCTCGAGTTGACATCACGTGTCTTCTGTTTGATTTCAAGCTTTGATTGATTACACCATGATATCAGACAATCGACCAAGTACTTGATGCTGTACCAATTAATCAAGAAATACATGTACATGTAAGCCTGCATGTTTATTACAACAGTTAATTGTTTTAAAACCTGCTGGTTTATCCTCACGATAACAGCTGTTTTCGGTTCCAGCGGTTGCAACGCCACCTGCTGGTAACCCATATAAACCAAAAGCACCAAATAGAGAATTGGTTCTTTTTATTCCAAAATTTGCCACGTAAAGACACATTAATCCCCTGCTTCCCAAACCTGAGATCATTACCCCCAAATTGGGTAAAAGTTGTCATTCTTATGGCCAACAACAAGATTTAACGTAACTGCACACTGTATAACAAGAAGTTCTCCGAAGAAAATGTTCAGTCAGTGTGCACCGGTTTAATATTTTGAAACAGGCTTAATTTATTGTTTAATTTAAATCATATTTGCTGGTAATGCAGGTGTACAATGAATATTTTACTCAAATTGGGTAAAAGAGACTTTGATAAGCGGTTTTTTTGGTAATGAAGGGCAACGTTTGGGAAGCTGGGAAGGGCGATAATTCTAAGTAGAAAAGTCGTGCATGTAAACCTGTTCTATATATTTTTGTCAATTTGGTTTTATAGGCTTGATTTGATGCGGCGTGGGAGCTGTTTGATTCAAGGTAACTCAAACCAAACAAGATATACATGTACGTGTAGTCGCTGCAAATAGCATGTAAACAGCTTAAACAAGCTGGGCGTGATGAGCACGGGGCAAAGATATGGGGAAAATATGCTGTATTTGGTTTTAGCTAACTCAGACACACCTCCAATTAGGTCGGTGCAAGCTTTTTATGAAGCATATGATTCTAGGTGTTTTGAAACATGCCAAAACAAGGTGATATGCCAAGTCTTTATCGGGGAAGTCCAATAAACTGACATCTTAGTAAGATCTTGATTCTTGTAAGACTGGTGGCTTGGTATGAGGGCATTTTATTTGAACGTTAGTTAAAGTCTGCATGTAAACATGGTGTGATAATGATGATAGGCCTACTCACAGGTGACATTTTCGACGAATTCCTCATTTGTCAAAGTTTGTCATTTACCGTCAATACTGAGAAAAACCAAGGTTAGTGATCCATAAGTCTGGAATTTCATAGCCTAATTACAGCGCTTAAAATGGGTGATTTCCTCCATTTTTTGTTGCATGAATACCTGTACACGATTGTACTAGCGTTTTCCTCTCCTACTGATTTACTAGGCATTGTGTAGAAAGTAAAAAGTGAAATTGGACGAGAAGGAAGCCATAATGACCCTCTGCTTCCATGAGCATTTGGACGTTGACCCGATTTCGGCCTTCTGAGTACACTGTGTTTTTTACGTTTCACTTCTCCCCTCACCCTCACCCCCACCCCCGCGTTCTCACCCTTGAGGGGTTGAAAGTCTGCTGTCTGCCTTTTTGGGGTGCGTTCAATGGTAAACGTGAGATAAGGAAAAAGGAAAGTTATTTTCGCATGCGTGAGATGATTGACTGATTATCATCGCTGATAAATGGAGTGGATTAAAATAGTAAACATTTTGCTGCACCTTGGCAACGGTTGAATAGGAGGCGGCAACTAGCGGTACTTTTTGGTTCGCTCTTGTTGAGTAGTACGTTAGCGGCCCGCTAGATGGCGCCAAGTGGCCAGTGCCAGCCAACCAGGGATTGATGGAAGAGTTGGTCTAAATCCAATATTTTCCGTAAAAAGTATAGGTCACAGGGACGTCAAAGTATGTCGAAAATGATAAATCTTTAACAAGTGGGAAAATTGTGAAAAATTGCAGAGCAGCTAAGGAAAGAAATTGACCAAAAAAAATTTGATGATGTGGCATCAAGTGTTGCAAAAAAATATCTCCTGCATGTATATCATTCGCTTCTTTGTTAATTTGATGTGATTTCATTTGTGTAACAAGTTAGTTTATTTCGAATTTTTTTTATTATTATTTATTATTTTTATTTATTTTTTAAAAATATATGTTTGTTATTGGTGGTCATTTGATAGGGGTTTGTCAATCATGAAAAAAGTGATGATGACATAATACTTGAACGTTCACTATTTGGCGAGAAGCAATTATAGGCCATACTGTATTGTAGGACATACTTTTTATTTTTTACTGAAATAGACTAAGTGGAAAAGCAACAACAGATATATTTGCACGCGAATTAAATGTCGCGACCCCAAGAGCATCGTTGAATACCGATAAACGTGCAATTTGCCTAAAAGCAACCATTTACGAACCAAGGCCCATTTTCATAAAAATGAGGTGTGCAAAGTTGATGAATCTGAGGGATGGCTGTGTGGATTTGAGTACATTTGAAAACATCAACTCGGCGCAGATATCCTTCAGTTTTATCAACACTAGCCCTGGTCTTTAATAACATTTTTTCATTGTCATTATTTCTGAAAAAAGGTCTTGTGCACCTGGATGCAAATAAAAATGTATAAAAAATCTGAAATCAACATCTGCAGAACTGCATCCTCGGGCATGGTGTAGCTGTAGCACCATAGCCAGCTATTGATAGTCTGTTGCACTAATGTAATGCTGCAGTGTTTTCAAAATGCCTGAAACCAATTCCATAATAAATCCCCTTAATAAATTAAAAGCTTCATCGATCGAAAGCATGTTTACTAAGAATAGTCGTGTTATGTGCACCAATGACATCCGCGTCTACTTTCCTAAAATAACAGTTCAAGGAAATGCACAAAGCTGTGTACCGGAAAAGACTAACTCTGCTTATACATGTACTGTAGGTAATGTGATTTTGTCTGGCAGGAGCAAACCCTGATATCACGTATGGATTTGTGTCGCATATTGAAGGAAACAAATCTCAGGGCGCATGCGCAGTTGGTGTTTGCTTGGGCGTCGCAGTCGTACTTCTGGATGAAGTATGCTGTTGAAATAGAAACGTTAGATGTTGGGGTCATGTATGTCATGCCATGCTAATCATCATGGGAGCAAGACATTGTTATTTTAAATAACAATAAGCTTCAAGTGTTCTATGTTGTTGCTAAATTCGACAAATACATTAAGAGATAACAAGTTATAAGTAAATGGTTCGAAAGTGATAAGGCGTTTTTGTGAAAAACTCTTTTGGTTTATTCTATTAAAACCTGAAGTTCTATCAGTTTGATCAGCACTGCTCTACAATGCAACACGGCGATGCATTTTATGCTGATGCTAGTCAGGTATTGTTAAATATTGATGCAACGCATTCCGTTGAAAACGGTGCCATCACTGCATGGCCAACTTGGGAATAATAGTTTTATGGCTATTTAATTTGGTGTTTATATTCACGGATAACGCCCGGGGACGTGTGACTTCACAACGTCATCTTTTCTACGCAGTACATCGCGGGCATATTGGTTTGATACACATCATCCACACAATTTTGTTGCACATTCTAAGTGCATGTACACGTAATCTATTTAAGTATCGTATCCCATATGTGGTGCTGGTGTTTGTTTCTGTGTTTACCATCCTCTGTTAAATCCGCTTCGTTTTGTTAGCTATTCTGTCTTCGACTGTACCAGCACGACCACCACTGTCTGCGTTTCTGCGAGCCCAGACGGACACCAGACATGGATGATGGTATTAATGAATGGCATTAAGATTATCAGCAATGCTATTCATTTACTCCAGTTGACCCCAATTATCACTGAATCATCATGATGCGTGTGTCAAACTTGAAATTCAATAAATTGAATGAAATCAATTTACAAATTGACTTTTCTGCAATGATGAGTGCACTACATCAGCCGTATAGTGCAATGACAATTTCCTGTTTGGGGTTGCTCTTTAATTATAAACTCGCCAGAAGCGACTGTTATGGCGAGGAGCACTTTGGCGGATAACTTTCAATCAATACCACGGTTTTATGCGAAAATTACTCAGTGTTATTTATAAGTAATCCCTTGCAACATAAGGAATTTATAAATGATATTCGCGTGGACGTGCATCAGCTTTGTATCAATAATTATAATTGCAAGGGATTACTTATATTGCATATTAACCAGGTTTGACATTAATTATAATTAATGTCAAACCTGGTTAATATGCAGTTGGCTTTTTATTGATGATCAATATTTCCTCCCCATGAACATTTGAGGTGCTTGATGGTTGGCAGGTCCAGTGGGAGTGTACATATACATGTAAGTACGTAACCATTTTAAAATACCTCCACATGGGACAGAACAATTTTGATTTCAATCTGTATTACATATGCGGGGTTCCACAGATCGAAAAGCCTATACAAGTTATGGAAATTGGCCTGTAAAGGCCGGGAAACAGTGATTCGTCTTGAAAAAAGTCTGGAAAATTCAATAAATCAGTTATTCAGTTTTACTTAGCTAGTTAGTAAAACGCAAAAATCATAAATCATTTGGCATCAATTAACTAATTGTGCATGTTTTTCATTTTGTCAATTTAAATCAAAAATAATCTAAATTTGCCGTTTACTTATGAAAAGGTAAATGTACGTACCATTATCATCTACATACTGTATGTACCAAAATATGCTATGCTAAGGAATAGGCTATATACCGGTATATCATGCATCACATTTACATACACGTATGCCATATTAAAAAAAGGCATTTTCTGTGATTAGGGAAATTTTCTTCAAAACCTGCCATACTCACTGAAGTTGTCAATGTCATCTTTGGGGGAGCCGTATATCATTTCAAATAAATTGCAAATTAGTGAACAATAAATGTAGTTCTTTAAACTTTCAAATTAATGTACACTCTTGCTAGTTGGATTTCAATTAAAACTTCAATACCAGTTAGCATTTTTTGCACTTAGATCCTTTTGATTTCCAAGTCTTCAATTTTACCAGGAAAAAATGTAGCCAAACTCATAATCCTCCTGTAGTCACATGTAATTTAGTCTATACATGTTCTCATTAACGTGCACGTTTAAATTCAAAACATTTCGTCTTGGCCATCAATTGTACAGACCAGCTTTAACAGTCTCGACATCTTAGTTATGTATTAAACATGCCTGCTTAACTTGCAAAAAAGCAATGAAAATCTAAACCGTTGCAGACATGTTTCTCCATGTTGCCATCTGATAGCACAAACTAAATAAAAACGGTTGTGTCAACAATAAAATGGGGCAAAATTGGCCTTTCACCAATTGAAATTTGAATCCAAGCCTCTCTATCCATTGTCGGTTGGGGCGAGCAACACGACCCTGCTTCGGATGCTGGGAGGTTGCCATGGCGACCGGAGAGGGAGATCATTATCCCGATTTATTCGGTCATTCCTCGTGATCCTGGATAGATTCTCGCGAAAACGACCGCCCATATTAAACGCACATTTGCTTAACCAGACCAAGCTCACCCCCTATCCAACCCCCATCCACCCCATCACATTTCTGGCAAAAAACAAAAGTCCATTCCAGAGCGAGGTTCCAGGAGGTCGATCACCTCATTGGTGATCAGCGAAGAAAGCTGTTGCCATGGCGACCGTTGCGAGTCGCGGGGGTGGACAGTCCCCCACGCGCGTGTACACGGGTTTCCTACGTCTTGCGTGTAGGCGAAATGCCCTGCGTAAATATTTGAGCTGCCATCTTAAATTTCGTTCAGATTCTCGAAGCTTATTGGGCGAGCGCATTAGAAACGCATTGGCGATGTTGAAATCGATGGGTACTCTCAGTCGCCATCTTGTCTTATGACATTAACTAGCATTCTTTCTTATTGGAGGTGGTGGCATCATCATTATAACGATTCCCTTTGCTCTGATGCAATCCCCTCAAACCAAAAATATGGTATGTCCAAGGACGGGTATGACTACTATGTCGACCATGTCAACATTCAAAGTTCAATCACTTTTGGTTTGGAAGATGCATATACCTTTCTGTTTACCCTCTTAGATGGTAAGATGACAAAACTGTCTAAGAGGGTGGTTTTAGCACCTAAGAGGTACATGTATGTAATGGGGTAGACTTACATGTACCTCGATCTCTGGTGAACCTCCTTAGAGGGGGAATTCAGCAAAATTCTTTCTTAGTGCTGGTTTGTGGTACATAAGGTATGTTAGGGACATTGAATTGCTTTACTGTGATTTTAAAACATTTAAATAAAAAAATAAGGTGCAGTATGTGTTTGATTCAGGGCTTGAACATAATAATATTACACGTAATGTTTAAAATTCAACTTAAATTGTCAAGCAATCGACTGAAAATTAATATAGGGTAAGTCTGGGAAATTGACTTGCGAGTTTATTCTGACGTTGACACATAGCGTTCCACACAGAGAGTGCAACATCTCACCAAAAGCCTTCCTGTTTCTGTGTTCCATATTTAAAATATTCGCATTGTCCTTGAATTTCCCCCGTAAATGGCCGTTTTCAAAGACGGCATTGGTAACATTATCCCAGATTTTGTAAGAATGCGCAGTGTCACCGCATAAAAATGCAGACATGCTTCTTTATTCCACTCCGTTTACTTGCTAGCGTAATGTCAAGGAAAGTCAAGTTCGGTTTATTGCAACTTTCTCATAACATGTGATTGTTTTCGTTTCATTAGAGACGTTTTAACGAGATTGTTTGCACGCCCTGCAGCTTTCACAGACGGTATCGTTTCTGGTTAATATTTACATGTATTCTATAAATAACTGGGTGTTACAGTTGAAATATCCAGCCAGGCCAAATTCCACGATGAGCAAGCTTATTCTACATGGGAAATTCACCCTGAAATTGTTTTAGGTGAAAATGCTTGCCCCCATGCTGCTCACATTCTCACTGGATGGGGAACAGCTGTTGGAGCGCTCCTTGATCACCTTCACACCAAATCGTTCAGAGTTGAGACACTTGTTTACCTCTCCCAGATTTTGGGATACTGTCAAATGGCTGTAATGTACGAAGGTAATTACGTTATTCCAACATAAAATGTTGTAAAAGTGGACTTCTCCAAGCGGCTCAGGCTGACAATGATTGCTTAGCAGATGGACTGATAAATAAAGTAATTACAGGTTTAGGTTAGTTTAAGATGAGTTGGTTCGTTTAAACATAAAATCATAAACCTGATAAATTGATGGATACAACAGGTTATACTTTAGAGGTAGACTATACAATAAAAGTGGGGTTGAAATCTATATGTAATTATTTTGTGTACATTCGGAGCAGGGTCTAATCTGTAGTTTATTCGATTGGACTGTGTGATTAAAAACAGCTGCATTCTGACAAGGGGGTCCACAGAACAGAAACATAAAACCCTCATCTTGATCTAGGATCTTAACATTTACATTTTTCCATACCCCATTCACCGGGCTGTCGAAACTATCAGCATCATTACCCGCAAGTTTTAGGAAAATTTATTGAGATAGATCACGATTATTTTTAAATAAATTTAAAAAATCGAACTGTCTGGGTAAGATTTACGATTTTCCACATCCACATTTTACTGGTGACATATGCAGTATATGCCCATGTCAATAACATGTGTATGTTGACATGTACAATGTCAATAGTGTGTGTGGTGACTTGCACAGTCAATACCATGCATTCATGTATAGTAATATGTTCATCAATTGACATTGATTGCATTTTTTTAAAAATAAAATGTTCAGTTTCCCTTGCCAATGGGTAAAACAGGGAAATAAGTGTAAGACGATGCCAGCGAATTATTTAAAATGTAAGATAAATTGAGACGCGTGCATTTTACGATTATTTTTAACGCAATTTCAGAAAATACCCTGCCTGCTTCCTTTCCGCCTTACACACAGGAGGTGATGACACCCGAGCTGTCAGTGATTGCCTGCGATTAGGGAAGCTAAATAAAAATTAACATGTTACTACGAAGTACAGTATTCCGTAGTTTATCGGGAAAAAAATTGAAAATGTTTTCGATTTATGGTTAATTGAAAACGCATGTACAATGTAGCCACTGTTACCCAACGAGCTAAAGCCGTTACCACATCATGGCATAGTGCATTTCTCATGTGTTTCATGGGTTTAAATGAAGTTCGTACTTACACACAGTACGTCACCTTTTTTTTTGCATCAACGAACGTTTTCATGCCCTGATCGATAGTTGAAAAACGGAAAATGCGTCGGCACCTCAAAACGGTCACCGGATATTTTATATAACGTTTCGATTTTGCATCAGTTGCAATAACATTGGCGCATGACCTTTGCACGTGCCGCGATAATCGACTTTTATTCACTTTTCTTGACATTCAACTCAATTCAACTCAGTACCCTACTAGCAGCACCTGATATGCCACGTGGTAGGAGGTGGAGGTGCAATCCATCAGCCCAATATTATTCGGTAATTTCCACCTCAATGGGGTGGACACTAACATCATTGTAAAATGGAATTTCGTGCAGCTTAAGGCTATCCTTTGGAAGAGTATTCCAACGTCGAATGACATGCAAGAAAAAAGACCAATAGTACGGATTCGAATGTGCTCGGAGTTCAATAAGGGGATTGGAATGATAGTTCCTACCATCTGCCTATACTGCCTACCCAAATACTGAACAAAAACTACCAGAATGGACCCCCAAGCAGATGTGAACCTTGAGGTCCTACTCAAATACATCAAAGGCATGGAAGAAACATTTTCAACTGTATGCAGCAAGAGGTCTGCCAGTGGCCCAGACAAGACTGACTTTGAGATGAATATGACAAACCTTGTTAAGGGGTTAAACTCCCTCTTCAACACCAAACCAGAACTGTTTACCAACAATGACACCAATGATCCAAGCCCCAACTATACGCCATTGGACACAACAATTGCCAACCTCACCAACTGCATGGTACAACGCCTGGATGCCTTCGAGAAAATCATCGCAACGCAAACCGGTAACGAATCCAAAGACAAACGACTGGCTGCCCTCGAAGACAAGGTGGACAAACTCACATTGGCTTTGGCACCTATTATTACTGAGTCAAACACCAAACCCCTTACCCCTCCCCTTGCATCCGCCTGGTCAAAACCTCTATCACCTCCAGTTTCAGTGGTCAAGGAATGTATACGAGCTATTAATGACGAGGATGCTAGGGCTGTCAGGCTAATTATTGGAAACCTGCCTGAAGGCCAAAATACCGATCTGGAAACTGCGAAGTCAATCTCCCGTACCCTGCATCTTCCCCCAGGAAATGTTATTGAATGCCACCGCCTTGGTCGTCCAGGTAACGATCGTCCCCGCCTACTTAAAGTTTCGTACTCAACTCCAACTGCTAGATCCGAAGTCCTAAAATGCCGCAGCAACCTGAAAGACATCGCCGATTTTAATTCGGTCTGGATTCGTCCCGACCTGTCGTTCGAGGAACGTAAAACCCAGGCCGAACTACGGAAGCAACTACACGAACGGCGTGAAGCCGGGGATAAAGATCTGGTTATTTTTCGTGGGGCAATCGTACTCAGAAGTTCTCTGAGTGGTAAACGCAACACGACAACTACAGGCAACCCTGACAACCCCAGCGCAGCCAACTCTGAGAGCACCCAGAACCAGGTGTCTCCCACATGATTTCCGGCCCCCCTGAAGATCACCGACTACCTGAGAATAGTATATTTTAATGCCCGAAGCCTGTGTCAAAAACTACCTGAACTGGATATGTTACTTAGAGATGCACCAGATATTGTTCTCATTTCAGAAACTTGGCTGTCACCTGCTATCTCAGATGCCATGATCTCAGGAGAAGGCGGATATTCCGTTGTACGCTGTGACCGCGACGGTCGAGGTGGCGGGGTGTGCGCCTTGATTTCATCAAGGCTACACTTCATTAATCGTGATCTCTCAAACAGGTTTTCAGGTACCGAGATGTGCATCATCGACATTATGATTAATACCAACCCTTATCGTTTCATAATAGCTTACAGGGCTCCATCATCCGAC
>JAQFYZ010001238.1:0-25776 GCA_034695085.1 Cylindroiulus punctatus | reverse complement strand
GAATCGCAAACAGGAAATGGCATCCTATTGGCTGAACGGCGGCCATTTTTGTCTTCTCTCGTTGATTTGACTATAGCTATCGCAAGTTATCCTTTTAAAGTTGTGTTTATTTTACTTTTTTGCTTTATCCCTTTAGTGTTTAAGCTAACCTAATCCAAAAATTCAAGTGCTTTACTAGATGCCTAATCGACAGAAAATTACTGTATAGAATCGATGTATTGCTTAGAACAGCAATACATACCCTGTCTTAAAAACATATTGTTGTACATGTACATCATATTAGAGTATTAGCTATTAATTCCATGCTGATATGAATATAAAAACACTAGTAAGAAAGTGGCTGTTTTAAAAACATGACCAAGAAAATACCGTAGTTACAAGAATTGACATCTACGTTTTTGAATTACATTTTGCCCTTCAAACAAAAATAACTTCAAATTATTAATAAAGTTTCAGTTTTTGGTCATAGTTCACTAACATGCGACTACGTGAAGTAATAATCTGTTGAAATAAAATCAAACCTGTTATGAATTTGAAACATTTAAAAAAAAAGGTTAGCTCACATTGTCACATTTTTGTGAATCATGACCTACACTTAGTTATTAATCATTTCAAGTCTATTTTAGTTTCAAGCAATAAATTTCATGTAGTTAGGGCACGTGTACATGTATTACACAATGCATGACATGTACCACATATAAAGGGCTGTTCGTCTTCATCGATAGCGAAAAAATGAAAGTAAGAAACCGAGGGAGACGAGATGAAACGAAGCAAAGAAGCTGAGTGATGAACCATAGATGGATTCCAAAGGATTACGGAGTGATCCCTAACGTTTTATAATGCCTTCAAGATCGTCTCCCAATGTGAAAAATGGCATCCTATGCAGTCAGCAAAACTGCTCAAAATTTTCTTCACGTTATATTTTGAACCTTGTCTTTAGAAAACCAAGACTCAAATGAAGCGAACATCGTCGAGATAGTTTCCGCACTTTTTATGCCCATCATCGTCATATTATTTCTTAAATCTCTAAACCTTAAATATTGGTAACGTTTTTTTCCTTCGACAAACTCTCTAGAAGATTGAATGCTAAGAACAAATTTTATGGCACTCAACAAAAGGTAGATTTAAAGGATTGAGGCTGTCAAACGGCATGATATATGTGCCCATAATTGGTCCGATTCGTATCAAATGGCTATTGAGTAATTCGAAATTGGGTGAAAAAATATCAATCACAATCGCAGCTTTAAACCCTGACTTTAGCTCGAAGAAATCAAATCTCGTTTACCAATCTTGGCATAATGCGAGCGAAGTCAATGAAAGAGCAAATGTGGATAAATATGTATCATATACAGAATTAATAATTTCTTTCAGTCTCCATAGCAACCATCGAATACACATGTAGCAAGAATGAGAAATTCAAAGATGAAAAGTAATTTTGACTTCGCCCGAGGTTATTTTTCAAACAGAAGTCCATCGTTAAAAGTGATATACTAGCTAGGAGAAAAATTTTTAGATTATTTTTTTCAATAAACTCTCGCATGATACTGAAAAACAAGGTAGACTTTAAACGCAAGCAAAAAAGTTCGAGAATGGTTCTGGTGAAACATATAGTTGTATTTATTTTTAAATGTATAGAAAATCTGCAACGTTATTTACCTACAGTCCGTTAATATGCTTCAATTTGCAATACAATTTTCTAAATAATTTATCATTCAGTTACAATATTAACGATACAAATTTTCAATACAGAATAAACGTTTTTGGCAAGGGTCAATTGGATGAGTCTTCAACCTCCAAATTTGCTGTTAAACCTCAAACAAGCCTTGTCGCCCAATTAGATGGCACTGTGATTGCTGGCCATAATCCGTGTCAAATGTCAATTTTATACCTCGGATTAGCACTTCGATCATGTAAAAACTTAACGACTGCTCGCGTTTCTTATAAATGGCCATCAAACAAATTTGAAGGTCCCCCAAACAAACGACATCGATTTGATTAGCACTTTTGTGGGTCTACTGGGCCAATTGGGATTATAAGTGCGCCATTAAAGTGGCAAATGATTCGCTACATTATGTCTTATTTATGACAAAAGGACATCTAATACCCTCCCAGCCGATAGAGATAGGGAGTCTTTCCCATCAAAACGCTCCATATACCAGGGAATGGCAATACCTATTCAATATCGAAAATGTGGTGGATACCAATAGATGATTCCCTAAAAGTGTCTGATCTAAAGAGAGGTAATGAAAATGTGTTGGGTTGGATCAGGAAAGTGGCGCAGATAGCGAGCACTTTATGAGTGAAACAAAGCCCACCCTTTCACGGGGAGGCATTTATCAGACTTTGCTAATGTTCTGTAGCATTACAACTAGAAATGACACTCGACCAAGCACAATAGAATCCCCATTACCCGAAAGTCATTATCGCAACATTTCGAGCTCGATTATCGTTGTAAATGCAACCGAAGGAAAGTATCCTATACATGTATGAGCCATCCATAGGCACATTCTCATGAACGAAGCAATGCAACAAACCAACGTTATTTTTGGCAAACTGTGAATTAAAGTGAAAAAAGAGAGATAAAAATCTTATTAAGAAATCCCCCACACTCTCGTTCTCCATTGATGGTGAAATTATATAAGCATAAAATTCTTGGGCTTTTGTAAAATCTCAGAAAGCCATATTTTTAACGACATTAATGGCAAACTACTGTATGCCTTGTGTGTATTGTGTTTTGGAATTTAAAAATTCGGATCTCGAATTTCAGCTGATATAAATCCGTTCATTAATAAAAATATCAAGGGAGTCCGAAAAAAAGGCACCTGAGATATTTTGACATTGTAACATAATTAAATGACAGTTTCATCCTGCAATAGAGACAAAAAGGGTGTACTGTATATTATACCCTGATGTGGCCCGCTCCGTCATAGACATAATGAGAAAGTGGGCTTCTCCTAATTGCCTGAAGTTTAACAGGTGAAACAAAAATGAAGGTTAGGTTAGGTTAGGGTATACTGTACAAAAATGGTGGGTAAAAAATGTAAATAAAAACATCCTGCAAAAAGTTTGCAGAATTAACGTTAACAAAGACCATTATGCAGATAATCACTATATAAAAAGTTCATGTTTGTCTTTCAGTTCTCTATTGCTCAGTTTGTTGCCCCTGTTAAATACTGCAATGATTCGGATGCCCTGATCAGAAGCATCGGAGATAGTGTGCACATGTAAACAACATCCACAGATTTGGTCACTTTCGTTGCATTATTTGAATAGAGCGGATTGCAATTGTATCTTGGTCGAGATAATAGGAGCTTGGTATAATTAACTGTCTGAATGTGGGGAAAACGGATGTAAAGTCCGAAATAGGAGATGCGAGAAAATGAACCCGACTGAATGCAACTGGCAAAATTACAACTGAATCTCATTTAGACCAGACCACGTGGAGGTCGATATTTGGTTTCCTCGCTATCGGAATTGGAAAAAGGGGCGAACAACATTAAAGCAAATTGGTAAAGCAAAGTGTAAATGCAGGAGTGAACGTCACAGTTAAGTCTATGATAGCCAAGAGGATTATTGGGGGAATAGATGCGGCCACTCTCCAGGGGGGCAGTTCACGGGAAATTAGTGAGAAATTAAAAATAATGTCACTGTCCAAAAACCGCATTTCACTATTTATAACTTACATGTCCAGCCCCCTCGCAGAACAAGTGCGGGTTATAGGCGAGAACACGAGCTCGAAATTGGTTTAGAAGAGATTTTTAATGATGGAACGCAATGTCAAATGAAAGCATTTAATGGGCAGGAGGACATAGATGTTTCCAACTTAGAAATTGGATGATAGTATTTTATGTTCAATTTACTGGGCTTGTAATGTCGCTCTTGAAATCAATATCACTGAAGCTATACTGTAATTGGAATCTTGTTGTTTCGCAGGAGAAATGGACTGAAGCACAGTCGTGGAGGACGATAGCAACCATTTTCCGTAATAAAAATATAAAAAAAAATAATTGCATTTAATATACGGTTACTGCTAACCTTGTCAATAACAACTGTTGTTTTCCAGTTGGGAGTGTTGTTTTATACCGTCTTATGTCATTATTTTTTTTAAAGTACGCTTTCTGCAGCAGTCGTTTAGTGGAGTAGAAAAGATATATTTTTTCATGTACAGTACTTGTATTAATAGAACTGGAAAACCCTTAAAAGGATTTGGGGTTTATTTAATGTCATTCACATCTCGCATATAAAACAATTTCAACTTGGATCATATGACATCCTTAGAAATTCACCATTTGACAATGACCATAACATAAATTTCTTATTTATAAGTCGAAATAATATTCTTAAGGCCGCAATGTTAACAGCTACATATACTTCAAATTTCACTGTAATCAATTCCACAGCAATGTTTCAAACTAATCTTGCAGTTGAATAAAGGGATTTCATGTCTAGAATACCAGCATTTATACTGTCTGGGAAAGCAAGCAGTTCAACTGATGCAGCAATTAAGTTAGCAATGGTAAATAAACGGGCATGCGAACATTTGAAATATTCATTTTGACAAATTAAGTTTATTTATAACAAGGGTAGCGTGATCCCATGCGTTTAAATGTTTCTGTCATCATTCATAATGGATTTTGATAATAAGCTGGCAGGCAGAAAACAACATGTACATTTAATAGTTGCATCAATTCAGCCTGCGCATATCTACATGTATTTCAATACATGCCAACCGTTATGTATATCCAAATGCAAGTGTGTATACACATTTGGATTTGATTAAAATGCAACAATAGCCTAAAGAAAATATGCAAACGTTAAATGCAGTTTTCAAAACCCGCGTTGAGGTTCGTGCCCAAATTATTAACGGTTAGATACACTATAATAGAAATGTGTAATTGGGATTACGAACGAAAAGCATACAGCGTTGTGTACCAGCTGAAACTAGTATATAAATGAGATTTAAAGTTGTGATAAATACCAGCCACAACTTAAAGAACTGAAAATTTGAGTTGTATATTCGGCGTTAAATAATTTCAGCTCAATGGTAACAACGTAAAAAAAAAATATATGATAGCTTTCACTGAGATATTTCGATTATTGTCATAATGAATTCTTAGACACAGACGTTATATACAAACAGTGTAAACGTCGCTAAACTATACAATAACACAACGTCTAGTTAACATTGCATATACGTGCTTACATACTTAAACATTAACACTGTCTTGCCGTATTCCTTGTACGTTTGTGAAAAAATTTATATTTCTACTGTATGTTTTTATTTCACTTACTTTGGGTAACTCAAGACTGACATTGAACTACATTCAAACAACCCACAGCATTTTCACTAGTTGACGTTACAAGTTATTGAAAACAACTATAGCCTTATGAATCACCTAATAAATCATATTTTTATGAAACTATGGACTGTCGAGATTGTGAGCACAACGACAACATGTACACGTACACCATCTTCATAGGCAGATGGATTTTCCCCTATCACATTAGGCCACTAATTTAGCTGAGATTTTCAAGCTCATTTTCCGGCTGCCTTCATCCTTTCAGCTAAGAGATTCCTCGCAGAATGGTTGTCCCAATTATCAAACGAGCAAAAGTCTTTGGAAACAGTTTATGGGTGCCAAGAAATTGAACACTTTACACCGGAGACTAGCCATATGTCGAGTGTGGCAAGTGAACGAAATGCGTATGCAGCCATTCTTCAATTGCGTTACACAAAATTACATACAATGATATTAACATAGCTTGAAGTCAGGCAATGTGATTTTGTTTCCACAATTTGTTTCCATTCAACTTAACAAGCACCTATTGTGCTCATCCACCTTGACCATGCATTCGGATACACAGTTCAACGCTTCGATATGTACAAATGCATTACACGAATAATTAATGTATGTTTGTATTAGACGCGGGCACACACAATTCCAATCTTCCTTAACACGTTGCCAAAATTGCTCTTTAAAGAATAACCATATCCAGCAACGTAAGGCAGCCTAAAGAATCGCCACCAACGTATTCCAGCTGAATTGTTTCGTTCTTATAGTAACCAAAGGGCATCCAGATTGGACATGGTTGTTTTGGGCTTAAGACAATAGGCGTAGTAATGAAGAAGTTATTGTCCCTGGGGAATGGCGAGGCAATTGTGTTCTGAAATTGGTTTGTTCTTCCGCAATAATCACCATGCATGTAAGACTGCAACCTTTTTGATCTTTCCTTGTGGCCAGTCTGCATTCTGGTCATCCAGCGACTGAACGTTCAGACAGGAAGCTGATGACTGCCTGCTTCTTGTCCTCGGGGGACTTATCTTTTTCGATTCTGAAGAAAATTTCATTTCCAGAGTTGCTGCTGTAATGACAGAATGATGGAAGCCCAAGACTCCGGAGGGGAAACGGGCCAGAAGATTGAAGGGGAAGCAAAATAGATGAGCCACAATAATAACAGAAGAAGGGGTGGTCCTCGGAACATCATACAGACACGCATTGCCAATTGTTGGAATCCTACATGGCAATAGCACTTAATTCAGCGCTTCATCAATAAGCAAACCAAACTTCCAATCGAGGTCAAGAATAGGCCAAGAATAATATTTGCGAATTTGGGGAAAACATTATTTTTTCGTCAAACCGCCATCACTTTCGAAGAAAAAATTGGTGCATTTTGGAAATTTGACATCGAGTTTACCAGCGGACACAACTTGATAGTAAAGGTAAAGTTTTGCTGCGAGCTAAATCGCATGACTGAACAAAGACGAACGTCCCAACAGTTCTATTACATTGTGTAAGCAATTTTCCATTTTTAAAACCGTCAATAAATCCATCGTGAAGACTCGTAAGCTAGCTTGCAGAAGGGCATGTAAAATAATCGGTCAAGAAAACCTTGATTTTAATTAGTTTCTCGACTTACATAATGATCAAAATATAGCCTAACAACTATGATTTTAAATGCTGGTTGCATTTACACGCAATATCAAATGAGAATCCTTTCTACAGATCAAAATAAGTTCAAACAAAGGCTTCCACATTTAATGAAATAATTGAAAACATCAAAGCTTAACAATACTCGAAAGGCTACAAGTGCAAAAGATTATACCTATAAAGCTTGTTGCCCTTGCATGGCTTTGTCCATTAGTTAAGCTTGTTCAATAGATCAGGTTGCATAAATTCACTGCTTTTGCATTTTTGGCCCTCATGATTGTAATCAATCCCAGTCTTCAATTTTGCATGATTGTTCATTGCAAATACTTTATTATTCATTTGCTCAGATGCTGTGTAACAACACTAATCCTGTGTTGATAAACATTGCCTCTGGCATCTCCTAGCAAGGCTTTATTGACAGAGAATAATACAGGTCATAAACTAAACTTCAACCCTATATAAAACCCTGGTTGTAGATATTGAGGTCCCAACCGCAATCGGGCAGGTTGTCCTCATCTGACGCACGAGGTTAACAAACTCAATGTTTCTGAACAGAAAGATAGTTTTCCAATGATGTTTTTACAGGAAACGTCAGTTCCTGCAACCATAGTTCCATTTCAGAACAACGGAAATGAAAATCTGCTGCTATAAAGGAAGAGATGCTTTTATTTTGCTTTTGTTAGTCTGTTCGTTTCCATCCCCGATGTGAAGAAAAATATTCGCATCAGTGTGGCCCACAAAACAAACAGAAGATAAAAAGGAGAGAAAAAAACGAAAGATTAATCAGCCAAGAAAATTAAATGCCTCGCATGCAGAACATATGGATTGCTCCTCCAATTTTGTTTCGCACCAACACACAAATAAACTTGCCCCTAACACATTAGTTACATGAAATTACGAAAACCATTTCAGAAGTCTAACTATAGGGTTGTGCTAGCCAACATCAGCAAATACCAAATATACAAGGGAAAATGCCATCATAGACATTCTGAGAAAGTCAGCTTCTCCTAACGGATCGTAAGCTGGCAGTGATTGCACGCCCGCTGTTGGGCAGTTTAATAAAGAATTTGTTTTGTGTTTTTATGTTAGTACAGTATAGTTTATACAAGGTTAACACCAAAAACGCAATAACATGACACGAAATAACGAGAAAATGTGACAGCTAAACAAAGTTTCATTCCGTACACTAGTAGGAATCAGAATTATTTCCCCAATTTTCATTTCATTCCTTTGATTGATAACCTGGCATACATATATTACCTAAGCTAGAATTTAGAACGGCGGAGTATAGAAAAATACACGAAAGTCATTAGATGTTTAGAGTTTAACGACGTTCTTCATTTAGTTTCGTTGATTCATTTACGGACTTTAAGTCAAATTTCAATGCCAACATTGAATAGTTGAAGAGCCTTCACAGCGGATTTGATCAAGCGTGTATTTAGGCTAGGCAATGAATGGGATTAAAACGAAATTCGTCTTACGCTGGGATAATAAAACCGTCTTGCCGTGAAAAGCGAGCCGCATAATTGCACAAAACGCGAGAAATGGAAAATGAAAATTAATAAGCTCACAGAGAAGAATGAATGAAAGACCTAAGGCTGTTATGACACTAGATGGTCAACCCAAAATCCAGAATTACGCAAAATGAAAAGGAGGAATTATTCCACACATGATGCGGAGGCTCAAGCTGGATAATGCCAAGAAGAGCATCCAAATAAAGAATTAGTTTTTTTTTTTTTTGCTTTTTCATTATGTTTGAAAGATGCGGTAATCCATATCTTATTAATGCAGTTGCTGGAAACGACATGCGCGTCATCATGGAAATTCGACCATGCGTGCTTAACTCAAAGTACTTAGCCGATTTAGCAGCGCTCTTAAAAATGTAATAAAAGATAAAAAATTCATAATAAGTACTGCAAGTCTAGGCAATTTCAGATTGTTTGCTAGATTAGTTCAAATATATACTTTCCTCAAACTTGTATCAAACTCAATGAAACTATTGAATACATGTGTTATCATTATACTAGTACATGTAAACACATCGCCTGAAACGTTTGATGTCAAAAGCCAATCGTGCGTTCAGTACCTGTAGGCGTATGATAAAATGTCATTGACATTCTGCCAATGCATTTCTAAATGTAAACTCGCTATGAACCCAACACCAGCATGCAAAACAAGTAAAGTCACGTTGTATTTGAATCGCTCATGCAAGCTTGTTTTCTTTTACCTAAAAACACATGCCAAAAAATAACAATTGCATTTATTGTAAATAGAGCCAATATGAAGAAATGTTTTGTCTTAAATAATCTGATTAATATGTCTTAAACTCTTTAACTAAAACTTTTATTCAATGATACAGTTTTATCATTAAAAAGAAGCTTTATATCTCGCTATAAAAACATCGCCTAAAACGTTTGAGGGTTAGTTCAGGTTTTTTTTGCGAGTGTGCGATTAAATATCATTGTCATTATGCAAAAGAAAGTTTATACTATGCATATCAATCTATCAAAAAAGCAAAACATTTTATTGGAATTTATCGCCAAGTGTCTCTCAAGCCTTCTCATACAAGCTTGCTTGATATTCTCTAAAAAAAGAACAGCGTAAAAATAATAACTACATTAGTCTACGTTTAGTCTTATAATATAGCTAACGCGTCTCTGACTACATATTGAAGGATTTTTATATGGTAAAATAATGTGGAAAATAAACCAGATTATTTCTGATCACCCAGAGTTTGGCATTCATCCACCAAGATGTCTATTTAGATCTCATCGCCGAGCTTGACATGGTATGGGTTCATCCGGAAAATGCATGCCGTATATGGTCAACGACATTTCGTTGAAGTACCATCGAAGCTGGTCGCCTAAACCCCATCAGAGTGTTTAGGCTCGCTGTGAGATGTCCAAACGTCAGTCGGAGTGGAAAAATATGTTCCTAATGGTAGGTCCGTTCAAAAAGCGAGGATTGGCTAATTGGCGGGATTCATCGATAGCATTATTCACAGCTGACAGGTTCAATTTATGCAAATGGCAGCCTGCAGATGACTTGGAGAATGCAAACAGCGAGGTTCAAATTGGATCGAAATACCTGTAATTGGCTGCCACGACATTTCAGCAAAAACGGCTTTCGGAAGCCGCGACCTTCTTCCCCCATTGTGGTTCTCGAAAATTGTGTTACCCAAAAAACGTGAAAATTACGGCGTTGTTACCAATGCGCGGCAGCAACAGCCGGCTCATTCCATCTGCTACGCGATGTGCTATCTACTGTAATCCCCAGATCAAGAATCAATTGAGCTGGGTGAAAATCCACGAAAAATGATGACGAAACGAGGTTGCGTGAAACTAAATTGTCGCTGCATCATTAATGAGCAGTCGCATTGCCAATACTAAACATCACCGACGCTACGGCACCCAAAACATGTTCATAACATTTATGTGGAGGTTGGTTCTTTGCGACGTAACACTGTCTGCACGTAATTTGCAACTTCAGCTTGCTTATCTACAGTGTATGTCGAGGTATTTGAAAAGAAGCACTCCTTGACTGTAGATGGCTGCAGACGAGCGTTGTTTTACGTTGCGTTAACGCACCGTTGGACGCACGGTGACGCAGCATCCATTATCCAATGCAGACGTGCAGTGGATAAACGCGCGTTTTGCAGACGGACAATTATGGCGCTTCTTCTGCCAGCCTTCTTTAATGCAAGCGTAAGCTAAGGCGCTTTAATCTATGACCTTACAGGACGTGCGTTCTAGCAGAACACCCACGTCAAATCAACGACGCTACGGTACCGCAGTCCGACTGACGTACACAGGTGTGCATGCGGCATTGACAATAATGTCTTGAACAAACGCACGTCGAAAAAACGCTGCGTCCCTGCGTCAAAACACCGCTCGTCTGCAGCCGTCCTTAATAACAGGAGGTTCTTTGGTTCATGCAATATTCTTTGTTACGTGATACACCAACTCATGTTTAGCGTTCAGTCCACACAAAAAAAAAAAGTTCATGTTTTGAATGTCAGGGGTGCTGTTGAGGTCAAGCCATTGAACCGCCACTACCAGTCATGACAACCTGGATCTCTTGGGAAGGTAGGGGAGGACAACCTGATGACGAATACTGACGAAACAGTGATGCTCAAATATCTAAACGTCCCCTACCAAAGTACATTCAGATGAACTATATACAGCCATAATTGCTTCAAGTCTTCAATAACATCTCCCGTCGTTACACATGTTGATTCTGGATTCAGAAATTGCAATACACAGCGCCATTGATGCGAGGGACTTGAGGGCATCTGCAGCCCATCGTGATAGCATAAGATGAAATTAGATTGCAATTCTAAAAATACCACCAGGACTGCCCTGCCACGAATACACAGTATTTCAAAGTGCAGTATCCGGCTATAATATCATTACTCCGTGGTACATTAACGGTAACAATGAACGATGTTTAAGTGACGTATTCAATGTCTGACAGGCAATTCATCATCGCAGCACGTAAGCCAGTGTTCGTTAATGCGAAGTGTGACAGCAGAAACTAGGACCGCTAGTGAATTCAGTGCATCTCATAAACGTTTATTAATGCGAACTATAAAGCAACTTGATACCGGCTGAATTAATCTAACGCGTGTTTAAAGTATGGCGTTGTCAAGAAAACGCAACGTGTCGCAGGCTGCTGTTTGCAATATCACGCTATTTACGACCAGTTTTAAGTGGAAGCCGTTTTCGGAGAAACATTTTAATACCAGCCAGGAGCTCGAAAACGAAAGGGCACCAAACGGCTAGATTGCGTTTTCGAATTATTTGCAGGCCATCCAATAAGCCAATGGTAGGAGCGTCGCATCATTGTCGAATAAAATCGGTTATTAAAGCAAGGGATGCATTTGTCTTGCCTATGGGCTTAGTTGCCAGCCTATAAACCAGCGACGTCTATGGCAGCTACGTGTTGCCAAGGATTTAAAATGACGAAAAGCAACAAGCACCGAAGACCTGGACGAATAATGTACACGCGGATATTGCATTCTTGCACAGCACGTGGTCGTTAATATGAAGACGCCATCTTGTCGACAATACGTCCACCATTATTCTTGCAAAGGACAGCCCTTAACATGTACGGTTTAAACGCACATCACATTTGCCAAACCTTCATTCAATCATCGTGGCTTTGGCCGGGATTTCAATAGAAATAACTGTCGTATGAAGTCATTTCTATTTGCCAAACCTATGTTGTGCCATGCATCATTTAGGCTTTTTTTCCCCAAATATTTTGCTGGCGAATAACCAGGGTAGACCAAATGGGTGGCCTACCAATGATTGGTGATGAGGGAAATAATGGCGCAATTAGCTTGGTTTCATTGGCCTTTGTGTTTTAAATTTTACGTCAGAATATGTTGATTTAGAGGATGAAGGAGGTTGGTGACATCACGAACGAGGAGGGCGTAATTTTGTTTGTGGCGAATGATAAAGTGTGCGCCACGTCCTTTGTGGACACCTCGTTGTCGATCGAGTGTGGAGGACGAGAAACACCAGTCACCATACTTTATTGGTAATCATGGGATCTATTTTTGTACCCTAGTGGCCGATGATTTATGACCATGCATAACCGCCCTTAGGAGTCGGAAAGCAAGCTGCCAATTATTTCAACTATTCCTTCAGTATAGTTGAGATATCCATCAGTATAGTTGAGATATCCATGAATATGTTAAGTATTTTAGATTGAAAACGGGAAAACATCTAATCTGCAATAAAATGTAACTGCCCCTATAGATAGGCAATCACTGCCAGTAACTGCCCCTATAGATAGGCAATCACTGCCAGCTGTTTAAGCTGCCCCTGTCGCGAGGCAATCACTGTAAGATTATGTGCCATATGAGACAAAGTACACAAAAATTCCTTGCATGCACAAAAAACATGGAAAGAAATCGCATAATTATTCCTTACATACACATGTGTAGACCGTGATTCAATTTTACATGTCTAGTATACAAGAATGACACCTGTTTTACAGATGCTGAACCATTCCTTTTACATGTTGACATGGGCCATTTATAGGCCATATTTCTTTTTCGGCCATGACAAGAAGCATAACTTCCTGGACGTCCATTTTCGGCCCAAATTTTCCATATTATTTACAGCTTAATTTAGAGCTTAAAATCATGAATGACCTACACAGTAGTATGCATGAACATGTATGCCTCACTGTATACATTTAGTAAGCAAATCTTTCATATCTTTGTTTTTACAATTCATCGTGCTTATCCGACAATCTCATTTCAGCATATCATCTTTAGTACGAGGATGAAGTTATCTCTCAATTATCTAGAAAGCTACATACAGAAATAACGCCTTATTGAACATTTCTGAATGGCTTTGCATTGGCAAATTCAAAATTAGCTGACGCACGGCTTACTGCGTGCGTTTCGAATGCACGGTCGCATTTTAACTATATTTTTAACGAGGTTTCAGCCGAACCTAAATCAAAAGCAGGCAAAAAAGATCAAACTGGCGTAATGTAGGACGCAACCGACGTGCATAGATAAAAAGGGAGTAAAATGTTCGTGTATCTAAAATTTAATGCGTGCGTATATCTTTATATGTATGCTTAAAAAGGCTCACAAAACTTGCATCATGGGCCTTGTATCCTCTAGCTATTTTCAAAGTCAACCTGGTATAGAAATATAAATAAGACTTATGAAAGGATGTGCCACGATCCTGCGTCTACCCCGGGTTAATGCTAAAGTGCACATTTGGGAGGCTCGGATATTGCCTATGCAGGTGCGATATATAATGATTTCTGCAACGTTCCAAGAAATTGTTGCCATTGTGGTATAAACGGGCTATGTCAGAGCGACATTCAGCTGTAGGCTAATGCAGGGGGATTACCACCGCGTAACAAAGGTTTCCTTCTGCAGCAGAAACGCGGCGTTAATGGGCCATATTTCGTTTTCTCCATTGCAAGAAACATAATATTCGTCTAAGAAAAATATTAGTTTGGAGAAAACAGCGCTACGCCAGCAGTAAGCTGCCAACTAGGTTTGCTCTCATGTCATGCACAAAGTTTCGAGAAATCCTGCTTCTTGGATTACAGTGATACCTCTATGTCGGACGCCTATGGTGCATATAAGTTTTCTAAAAAAAATCTGAGAACATGATGTCACGTATTTCAGCTGGGCGCTACGTGGTGGTCAACGTATAGATGAGGCAAACTAAAGGGGTTTTACCGCACCTGGAGAAGTTTTTTTTTCAAAAAAATTGCATATTGCTGTAGAAAATTTTCAAGAATCCCCACATGCTTTCTGCACCGATGCATCGCAGATGCGTTGTTTACGAATGACATCGACCGGAATCCGTGTCTAGCAAATTTTTTCAACCGTCGAATATTTGGTCGATTTCGATTCAAAACTTCCTCGATTATTGCCCATGCATCATGCGCACGTTTTAGAAACATTTTAAGTTTTCTGCAGCGCAGCAGTCCATTGTTAAGATCACGGAGCGATTGCCCTTTTTCGAGTATGTGTGCCGTATGAAAGCACAGGAAACTTCGATGAAAATTCAATTTTCAATTTTATTTAACATTCAACCGTACGCACGGTACGGCTGGAAAATACTTCAACGATGTCTCGAAAATGCAATAGGATTTTTTAAAAAGCATGAATTCCACTGCATCAATAAATGAACAATATGACCATCTCAGCCCCTCGAGACTCGCAATGCGATGCGATTCCATGAACGTGGCTAAACTGCATGCACGTAAGATCATATTTGTTAAGCCTTGGGACTTGTTACAGAATTTATTCGAGCGAAATTTTATTTCGAATACAATTTAAAAAATGAGCATCCTGCAGACATTTTAACGGGACGCTGCGAATGTCTTCAAAAGTATTCTAAGATGATATTTTGCATTAACATTGTCCAACGTCCACGGTTCAATGAAGAGGTCAGGTTAATGGGGTTTGCTGTCCAAAAGAAGATGCATTATTATAGTTTAACTATCCCCTATGGTACCGTCATACAATGACATTTACATATAGTATTTGCATTTCCTTAGGATCTGACCACATCTTCTGTTAGTGAAGGCTGGTAGTGATTGCCTGACTGCTAGGGGCAGCTGAATGAGATATTGTACTGTATAGGGCAAGTCAAAAAGATTTTTGCACTTAGATGAGCTAGTTGCGAGGCACAGCATTACACCTATTTCATTTCAGGCTCAAGATGGTGACACAGAAAGATATCGTATTTCAGTCACTATCAGCACTGCAAAGAAGAATAAATTTCAATTTCTATACCATGATTTATTAAATAAAAACCATACCAATCCCATAAATTCATTGAAAATGAACTTTTAATTTATTAAATACCAAACCAAACTACCAATCGCCCTGCATTGGTAGTTTGGTTAGGTTAGGCTAGGCTAGGCTACAGATTACGTTAGATGTAACATTTTGACTTATACTATGGCTTAATTTCCGACACCGGACATAATAGCATAGTTTTAAGTGTATGCATGCCTCCAATTTTTGGAGCAGTATATTAAGTGAAAGTTGTAACGGAACTTTTAGATACTCTTACATGTAGATAAAATACTGTAGTTCGTGCATGGTCCCTTCCAGAAAAAGTAAATACTGGTAACTAATGAGTTTTTGTAATTTCGGGCAAATAAAAAAGCCGTCCATGAAGGAAGGCCCAAAACCGCATTGCAAACTCATATCCAGGGTATAACTTTTAAACACTCCAGCTATGATACCGCTTGGAATACTGTAGGCCTACACATTGTATAACTGAATACGGGGGTTTGAAACAGGGCTGATGAGGCCACCTCACTTTATTAATTTTCATTTGAGCGCGTTTAATGACAACGAAGCCTTGCCTAATTAACCACTTATTCAAACATTTTCTATCATCAATCCATGGAGTGCCAACAGCCCTTGGAGAAGACGAAGAGGGTGTACCAAGCTAGCGTGGATTGCAACCTGTTTCCACAGAGGATTGATTACTGAAACATGCCTTCCAAGGGCTATACGCCTCCAGTTTCGTCTTTCAACAGTTGGCAACATTTGCCCAAAGTACTAAACAAAGAAATGACAACCTTTTATGTCCATCAACTGGAAATTCGACGAATCTTCTCCGCGTTCAACAAATGTTATTTATTCAACTCCGAATCCGCATTCTCTTTGTGCAATCAACTTAATGCAAACAAATTAACAAAGCTCCGAAACCGCTCCGATCGATATCATAATTAATACTAAGATGCGTTTCTCCCTTTCCACGCATCGCATTAATACGGCAGACTTAGAAAGCCTCCATTAACTTAATTAAAAACGGTCTTAGTATTAGAGCACGGAAATATTCCCCCAGCAAACAAAGCTTCGGATTTCTTATTAGGATGCGCTTCGGGCATTTAATGGCTCGGAAAGCCCTTGACCTGTAGTTAAATTTTAATCATGCTCTCGTTTCATATCTTGGTTAAAGCGTTTATCTCGTAATAGCACCATCACCGCGACTTATTAATATGCTCGAACGAACGGCTTATATAGATAAAGGAGTCATTCGTTTAAGGTTGATTAATGCCGCGGTAGTGCCTTGTGGAAGCCTCATGATGCATTAATTCAGCTAATTTTGGTACACTGAATGACTACCAACAAAGTTTGCAATCGGAAAAATCCTTATTTGAACGCCAGAATTGTATTAAATTTTTGAGAAAATGTGGGTCAAGACAGTCAGATACCATGACCCCATTTTCAGATACCATGAAAACGTCTGAACAGATGTTCTGTAGTCACCACATCACCGAAAATGTCTTAAAATAAAGCAAATTTACATGTATAGTATGGCGTGAAAAACCAGCAAACGTGATAAATCTGCGTTGGTGAATGCATGCATGAATGTCTGTGATAATGCTTACATTATGGCTAAAATAATTCATGCTGATCTGCGTTCACATGCAGCTAGAAAATAATAAATTGTGGTGCGCTGGCTTTCCATTTGAGCATCCGAATTCGAAGAATCGCAAATAAATAAGCATTGTAAGCTGAACTTTTTTAACGTCAACTTTTACCATGAATACTGTATGGGCATGTCGTGAATTTTGCATCATTAACGTTAGCAAGCTTTTTTTAACTAAAAACCTCCAGACTTGTTGACAGTTTTCATATAAATATTCATTCCAAACAATATGAGAACCATTGAGGTTCAAAACAAATAAATTAACCATTCCTTCGATTTCGAATCGGCGTCTTAGTTTATGAGTAGTCGCATTGCATGTGCAATCAAAGCAATACAACAGTGCTTTGTGTTACAGGGGTGGCTAACGTATTAACAATTTGGATTAATCCCTTGCGGTCTATGTTTACGGGCTTAGACATGCATTACACTGTATTAGTGGTAAAAATCCATCTGCATGACTCACTAATTAAATGCTTGAGAAGTGATATGGAATAATACAAATCTATTCTAATGCGCAACGACATTACCCATGTGCAATACATCAGATGGAATCATCACTTTTCACATACGAGTTGGTCTGTTTGCCATTTTGCATCATTTTTTTTTTCAAAACGCATCCTCTGGGTGTTAAATAATTCGAGTATGCAGATGATTACAGAGATATTTTTCTCCTAGTCGCTGGAGATGTCCCTCGGATAAGTTCGTGAACGTATAATTGAGTTAAATGCCTTAATCATTCACTTACTACTAAAGATTGCGACAATTCAAATTTCGAAACATACAACATTAATCTAACCATTTTACAGTTCCATATCCCGAAAGACGTTTTATCGAGCGAATACATAACTAGGACGTTCTGACCGAGTCTTCATGGTTCACTCGGCATCTACCCAGAAAAAGATTTGACTTAAATCCTCTAATAAATCCCGGTGGACGTATTTGTAAAAGAAATCCCGAACGCAACACAAGAGGTCCAGGGCTTATTTGCAAACCTATTTCCCGTGGGGTATTACAAGATCATGGCAAGCAGTTTATTAGAGCACATGGTGCTTTTATCCGGATTCTATTTGAAACTGAAGTTACCGGAGGATCTACACTACAATCGCCTGGTTGTTTAATGTATGGTCAATTCCTTCATTGATATACATTGTACGAGACCCAAGCTGAACAAACCAAAAACACATTAAAGTTTCAAGCAGCAAGTTCACTAGCATCATAGTAGTGCCATATGATACAGTAATCATTGCAGAGAAATACTGCACAAGTTAGTCGTGTGTGAAAGAAAACCTATTCCACACCATACTGTTACAAGCATACATGCACGATGGACTTATTAATCCTACTCACAAGGCTTAACACCCTCACTACAATGTCTATGCTTCATGGTGTGGCTTCAGTATGAATGTTAGCAAAAGCATTGTACACTTAAACGTATCCTACATGCTTTGGTTGTTCCCTGTTGAGCTTATATGGAGAAAGACCGTCCATACTTGTTCGACAGAATTTCATGGCCGTTGTAATGCTTGCCTATCTCATTTCTATCGATTGGATGTAGGCCTTCGAGAGCTTCGTATCCCCCCTCTCCCTCTCTTTGTATTCATGTAGCCTTTCCGAAGATATCGGAAAATGCCTTTTTGATGGAATCCTAATCTAATTTGAAGTTCATGATGAGCGATTTGGATCTGGCATCCTGATAAACAGTTTTCCAAAATGAAGCAAATTGGTTCGATGCAGTATAAAAATAAAGCCCCCTGCAGCAAAGGGAGTCCGGGCAAATGACAACAACACAAAAGGAAGTTGCCTCAGGCCTGCAACTGCAAGAATTACAAGCCATGGAGCTTCTTTTTTCGCAGACAAATTTCGTTGTTTGCCAGAGCCATTTGCATCGACGGAGGATTCACAGGGTCATTGTTCTGCTGCTTATTCGTCTATTGATTCAGCTAACTCGCAATTGAATAGCAATCGGATTTTTTGGTGGTCGTGACTGTTGCTGATACAAGCGGCACGCTAGGCGCCAAATTAGATTTCATGTTTAAAAAATGTGTGAGCACGCTTCGGATAGCATCTTGAAAGAAAAAAATGTTGCCCGAGTAAAAGCGTACAGGCTGATGTCCTCTGGACATGAATATTACAACGAAAAGGCCAGTGGCAGGATTTTGGTTGCTGCCCCATATACATGTATTTAGCAGTGATATCTAAGCTTACAAAAGACACGGCGGGATATCACGAAAACGTGAAATAGCTAATTATCGTCATATTAAATATTAATCTCGTACAGGTGTAATGTATTCCAGATAACCAAATTTCTGCATTGGACGCTGCAGATAGTTAAGTGAGCTCCACAAAAGGCAAGATGACAGCGTAGGTAATCATTAGTAACCGAATGACTTTAAATGTTTAAAATGTTTGAAACATCAAACTAAATCGTGTATGCTAGATATAAACAATTAAGGTCGTATAAAATTTTGAAATTTTCAATACAGGAGACACGGAAACAAGCAATATGTTCACATGCACCATAAATGAAGCTCCTCTGGATCATGTCACTTTTGTGCCTTGTGTCACATGTTATGCCACATGTGTGCGGCATGATGCTGCAAAACGCCTACAGTACAAGTATCTACTTCATGTAAAGCAGAACGGACCTCGAGAGTGTGGTCTGAGTTTGATAAAACGAAATATAGAATACATGTACGTGATGCCTGATCTAGAAGATGGGACAGCTTTGGTGTCACGTGTTCATCTCAAGTTAGGCCAGTTCCAATTGTTTACGTGTTATTTCCTACGACTTAACCTGCTTAATTTAAGGTGCCTTAAATCAAACCAACCTCACGTGAGTTCTCAAATCAAATACGTTTAAATAAAGTAAAATTAGGTCCGGCCACCTGAGCATGTTCGAAAACGTTTTAGCAACGCTATTATAGTCATTTCATTTTTTAACAAAATGATATTTTTTGTAAAGATGTAGTCCAATTAATTCCAATTCGACACTTTGTTCTATACAATGATAATAAAGACCAAGCAAAGCCGAAAATCCCATTGAAAATCTCGATACTATGAAATCTAAAGCCGTTACTGCTCAATTTGCAAAAAACACATCGCGTAGTCTTACGACTTCATGCCCCACTGCTAATAGGATGTCGTTTTCGTTAAAACACTTGTTCTGAATAAATTCTTTTTAATTTATGCGGTGAAACGAGATCGAAATCTAGCATTTTCTCCCCAGAAGTCGTAACGAAGCACGGAACATTACCCTTTTAGTGATGAAAATTGAATTGTCGATTCTGCATTAAAGTGAAAAAAACTTACTGAACAGGGTCCCAGAAACTAACGGAAAAAATAAAAGCGACTAAACCTCTTTAAACATCTTATTTGATATTATCGTAATTTCGCTGGCAACTTAATCCCGTACGTTTTCATTTCAAATTCTAATCTCCGAGAAAATTACTCCGTTCGTAATGATGCAGTAGTAGTAGTAGTTTAAATGTAGCATGGCATACATGTGTAAAAGAAGAAAATACCCTCATTACATTAGAGGGGATTTGAGACTCAAAAAAGACTAAATAAAGCTAAATTTCTTAAGTACATGCACTGAATCATTGATTTAAGTTGGAGATGAAGAAAAAAGCAAAAGCAAAAAAAAGATAGAATTAACTGTCAAACTCACCATCATCTGAATCGTAGAGATAGATAAGTTTTGTCCATCCGTAATAGGTCACCGTGTCGTTGATGGCTTTCATATAGTTTGGTTTCATGCCCAACGCAAAGTTCATCATGGCCGACGTGGGTTCAGTCACTTTTTCAGGAATACTGGGTGTAACGTAAGGCATTTGAAAGGCATTACTGTATGATTGAAGGGTGTCGAAGGATTCCGAATTTGTTGAGCCAATCACAGTGAAAACACCTCTCGAAAATTGTGTACAAACTGCAAAGAGAAACGAAGTAACTATGAATACCTAGTAATTAAATCCTGCCTTTTAGGTGCAGAACAGAAGACATTCAAAACGGTTTAAATGCTAACAAAAAATTATTCAACATGATGTACGAGTATGAACCAAGCCTAACCCTATTCAAGAGCGCACTTCAATAATGTTGTATTCGGTGGGGGCCTCATGTGTGAGTAAGATGATATGGAATATAAGTGGATTAAAAATTCGCCCCATTTCAACCGCATTGCAAATCAAGCGAAATGGAAATTTAGTAGAGGGGATAAATAAAAAAATTCTAAGTGAGGTGATATTCAAATTGGCTCTGCAAGAATCTCTTGATGAAGTGCATTCCCCTCACATTAATGAGACTCGATGCACGCTGTTTCAGTGATGTTGGTTAAATAAATGTAAAAGACTACACTGTATAATAAAAGACCAATATGGGTTGGCAGTCTAAAAGCTTTTAAGCCATAAAGTACAACCTTAAAATGCATATATACACTTACTATTAATATACTCGTACATATTTTCCAGAATTAAATTAAAGGTATACGGTCACATTTGTGTACCAAGTACATGTACATGTAAATGACGCTACGTGCTTGCATAACTGACGATAGCTGTATCAATATACTGTATATACAAGTAAACAGTGTGCCATGTTTTTGATAATCCTCGCGAATCCACAGTATATTCTTCTATAATAAAAATATACGATTTTAAATTCCAAAAAAAAATCGAGATCAAGATCGAATAACCCGATTGCCCCATGGAGCAGGTGTACAACATGTATTGATCTACAGTACTTTACATTAAAAATACTGATTGTAATACTAGTCATGTAGGGACACACCTGCACACAGATATTCATGCAAGTTACCAGTATTATCGTAACAGTATGACTGAGCAACATTTTGCGCTGTACATGGTCAGTATTACAGGTATACACGTTAAAGAAAGAAAACAACAATATGCAATGTCAATGAAAATTACTCACATTATACACGTACACCTGTAGTTCTGCCACCATATTACCAACAATCTCAACAAACATTCTTTGAGCTGGTCCATTTCATTAAAGACACCCGATTCAAAAATAATTTCCCTCCAGCGCATTCAGTAAAATAATTAGCCAAGCACATCAAAGCGGAAATTATTTGCTAATTACTCATTCCCCGACGTAATTACAGTAGAATTCGATAGAACAGGAATGCAATTTTTGTATCGTAATTTGGAAGAAGTCGTAAGAAGGACATGTGAGACAATTACGCAGCCGCTACATGCATATTCATTTGCATGGTGCATATCTTCAGCAGTTTTCGTAACGGTATTCGTCAGTATAATTACCGTATTTTTGCATTCCATAGATGGCTACATGTCGTCAGCCCGAGGCTGTGCATTCGGCACACGAAAACTAACATTGTTACATTACTGAAAATCCTTACAAATACAAACATTTTCGAGAAACAAAAATGAGAGAAACTATACTGTACATGTTGCCCCGATTGGAAAATGCTGCAAACAATAATGTACATGTGAATAGGGAAGTTTTCAATTTTTAAGTACATGTATTCTGATTTGAAAGCATACTGTTTCATATTTGCACGGTGGTAAAATTCCAGCCAAGACTTGCGCAATGTTGCAGTCCTTATTATACATGTACCGTAGATCTTCTTTTCGCATAAATCTTTTCATTTTAGGGAAATAGGAAAAAAATTGCGAAACCCCTAAGACGCGCGAAGAGAAATCCGCACTCGGTAAATTGAAGGAAATCATTCGAAAAATCGATACGTTTCCAAAATTCCTATTTGGGTATTATAACGAGGAGACAAAATTTGTTGCCCAAGAAGAGCAATCAAAAAGTGACTCGTGCATTGTAACACAATTCAAGACGGGAGAAAATATGGCGACCAAGGAGCTCCTTCTCATTATGACCAACATTTCGCTCGGCTTAAATCTGAAGGGAAAGTGCGAGACGCATTTTTCGCACAAACGATAAAATTCTTCAAATAAGAGTTAATGACTCGTATGAATTTTTATACGGCGTGGAAATGTATGCGCCCCGAAATAAAATATACACGGAGCAAAAACATTCCTGACAGGAACAACTATTATCACACGCAATTTCATCGCACGCCATTTAACTACGTGTTCCAGAGCCCATTTGCCACACGTTTAAAATACCTGAACGAAGCTAAAATCGTCAAATATGCAAACAGTCTGAAGTCTCAAAAGTTGCCCAAATTCAACGAAGCACCATGGTGAAACTGTGTCAAATGAAGTCGAGAAAGTATTCGAATTAGATTTCAGGAAATGAATTACTATATGCAAGCCTTAGTTCACCTTAAAGACAACTGCATTCCACCAAGTCACTTCCACGCAGGTTTACATAACGTGCCTTAAAGTAGGTTGCCTGGTGGTGACATATCTCAAAATACTCTAAATTGCTCTGCTTTATATATAAAAGCACCACGGACTTTGGGAGTTCATCTTCATGAGAATTTACCATAAACGCAGGGAACCGAAGTCACATGCTAATATCATGTTAAACCTGCTTTAACTGCTTGCATGCTATTTGGAGCGACTAACTTTCTTGTTATGAGGTGCTTTAGATGCAACCACCCCCTGTCACTCTCAAATAAAGTACATGTGTACTCTAGACATTTAAATTATTTAAAACAGGTTTACGTGCATGGCTTAATTAGTGAAGGTGTCTTAAAGCTTACATGCAAACTAACATATTGTAGTTGAATATTTAAGTAAATACTGTACATCAGAATGAAACTACCTATAGTAGTGTTAAGCAAACATCCATCCGTGCATTTACATGTATCTTATTCTATTTATACATTGAGCTTTTAGCAAAGTTTTTGCTACAAATGCTTGTAAATCTTTTCTTAGCATGTATACTGTCAAAATATTGAGAATGGGACGATCTACAGTAATTTAACAATGTGCATGTATTGTCTACGTTACCTGGCCCCTTACCGCCAGGCAATCACTGCTAACCTATGAGCATTTCGGGGAAGTCCTCATGCTGAATGTATTCAAAACAAAAACGAAAAAAATAAAAGGATCGATTCCGACAGCAAGCAAAGGTATGTGAACGAATAGAGTTTACAAATATTATTCAGTGCATCATATTGTTAAACATTATATATTTTGAACTCTACTAATGTTTGCTCGCTGACGGAATTTATCCGTTTAATGTTTTATGCATACATCTTAAACTGTGTATGAACCATAAAATATATAAATATTCATATTCTACTAACAGCTCGTTGGCTGGCAGTGATTGCTTGGCGATTAGGGGGCAGCTAAAGTAGACATGACATGGTCGACTTAGTTAAAGTTATGTTAAGCACAAACACACAAAATAAAGTGAATAAATTCACACATCTATAGGGCAGCAGTCCCAATCAGAATTTTTGTAGCAGGTTTATACACGCTAAAACCGTTTTGCGAGCTCGTTTGAGATAGTTCACTCCACGTTGTAGAGCTGGTCATTGTTGGTGCAAATCGAGAAATTATGAAAACATTTCTTCGCGCGAAATTACCATTTACTAGATTAGGCGATACAAAATGACAATCCAACCATACGAGTTCGCTGCCCAACTCGCCTCTGATATACGGGTATCGGATTTAATTTATGATCGCACCTAATTTCAACATTGATAATCGGATCGGAATCCACAGCATACGTTATTAATTAACCATGGCTTCGCAAAGCAGCTAGACGGAACGAAATTAGCCACTGGATGCTGAGTACCCCGTTCGTATTTCCTGGCATAAAGTTGGAGCAGATTCGCGGAATTATTAGGGGGAAAAGTTTCGGGTTACCGAAGAGTGCAAAACGAAATTTGCAGAATACCCCCGCCGCCGCGGTGTAGTGCTTTATCCCCCATTAATGCCCATTTGGACTAATTGGAAATTGTAACTGAGAAATTCATAGCTGCATTGGGAATTTGCCGAGCATCCAGTGTTCGTGCAAGAAATCGATAGATGCAAAAGCTTTTTTGCCATTGGATGTTCCCTTCCGCTAAGTGCAGCTCCCAGAAACGTGTAAACCAGAAGACCTACAGTAACATTCGCCATCGCGCATTGGCTTACTGTGTGTAATGCTTTCCCATACACCGATTATGTGTACTGCTTTCATGTCCGTTGCCATGGCGACATCCGGAACAGGATGCTGCCACCAGAAACTTATGGCACGCATGCTAATGCAATAGACGCAGGCTTTTTTAGGCTCAAACATGCCAGCAGACTTTTAAGCGTGTAATCCAATCCTTGTAAATGAACACCCGACTCCCAACAATGCCACAAGAGCTGCACTTTAGCGCATAACCCTAATTTGCCATCGCCTGTACACAAACTGCCATGGCGCTAAGCCCTACGACGCTCTTTGGCAATTTCGATATGGATGCGTGATTCGCGCTTAATATGGAAAAGCTAACATTTCAACGGCTTTTTATTTATTTTTGGCGGCTTTTTTTCGCCCAAAGTGGCAAACACGAGCCATTGCAGGCCCTGAAAAGAAGCGAAGAAAGGGATGTTCTGCATGCAGCGCCACGTGGGATACAAGCGTGCTAATGTAAACGCTAAAAACACGTGAACTGTAAATACACATTGGTGGTACTGAAGCAAGATGCCAGTTATTCCCACGAGCACGGAAATCAGTGCATGTATTTGCATTTTTTATACAGGGTGAGGCGCATATTTTAACGCAGGCATTTTATGCAGTGCATCTGCACGTTACATGATGCAAAACGCTGTTAAAACGATTAATGGTGTAGGGAAGTTGAGTTCACAAAAATATGACGCTGATGAACTATTTAAAGGGGGTAAGCTAGGATCAGATACGTGTAAGGCACGAGAAGTTAAGGGACATTATAGGCCGTTTGATAAATCCCTGTGAATTTGGGGACACCCCTGCACTCCATTCAAAACACCTTGTTCGGTAATTTCGCGTTAACACATAAA
>JAQFYZ010001237.1:0-25778 GCA_034695085.1 Cylindroiulus punctatus | reverse complement strand
GGCCTCATGTAACATCTCCATTCCTGCATGCAATATTTTTTGGGCTTTTTCCTTCTTTTTGGTAATTTCCTCTTCATTTACAGACCTTTTTTTTTAGCCCTGTCTCCCTTATAATTCTATAGATAGGTCATACATAAAAGAGGTTTCTCTCTTTATTTGTTGCATTTGTCACATATTTTCCACTTTTTACAGAAATTGTCACATTTTGTCACATTTGCCACATTGGCCACATCCCTGCAATCGTAATTGAGCAAAGGGCTGGGTTTTTTTTAGCAGCCAGGGACCATGATTTGACTTGGCAAGGCCATCCAAGCACTTCTTGCATCTGTAAAAAGATCCGGGAAAAGTTTGTTTAAAAATTCCCTCGAAAACCTTTAAGTCGGGAATTTGATTAAAGACAAGACACCCACCTTGTCTTTTACTAACAGACACACCCAAACACAGAATATACCCATGACATGATTCGGTGATTGGCAGTTGAAAACTGCAGTTCTGTGGGGACCTCCTGGATCTGATGGCATATTGCCCTGATTATCAACTGATTTGAGACAGGAATTTCAACCTGATGTAGCCACTATTTGCACCAGTTGTGCTTGTTCTGCACTGGTGTTCCTGGCATTGATTCTGCTACTTGAAACCCAATTAGGGCGCCTCCGTTCCAAATTCCAGAAGTGCCGCATGTACGTGCCGAAAGGCAATAATGTCGCGTCGCTGTGTTTGCACAAGTGATACGGTGGCTGATGCACACTGTATGTGACGCCCAAATTGCCATACATTTCGACAACGATTGATTGCAAGATTTGACTGCGACTACGAAATCCATAAACTTACCGTTTGTTTCGATGATCCAAAATCGAAATTTAAGTAAACAAACGACGGAACACACACTACATGTATGTTTCCATGGCACCACTGGGTCAGGCCTTGGGGTCAAGCAATCATGTTACTTCATGTTACTGGCCATGTTTGGCATAGTTACTGCCATGCAGCCAATATATTGGCTACAAAAAGCCGAAGATCCTTTGTGTCACACTGTCATTGTTGTTAAAGAACGTCGAATAGTAGATTTGAGCCTCCAAAAAAACATAGTGAATAATCATCCTGAGCGTCGAATTGACAAAAATTGGAACAACGATGACATTCGGCTGGTTAGCCGGCCGCCATATTGGGACTCTTTCCAGTTCATCTGGCCGTTTCTTGGGTTGCATTTCTTGCAAGTTTGATGTTTAATCCTCAGAAAATTGTAGAACATTTCAAGAAAATCGGCGCTTGATATATATTTGGGGATTTCAACTTTCAAAAACTGATGGAGAAAATCAAAGCTGATGTCCAGTGTCTTAGACAAATTGGAAAAAAATACCTTGGGGAAGCTTACAAGTATCATGTCATCGCATTTTCGTGACATCATTACTCGTCATCATTTACACACCCCTATTGATCACATAATATAATTATTGATCGAATAATGTTAGCAAATTTTGAGCATAAAGGATGGTCACAGTCTCACAGAAAAGCGTATTATCAAATGAAACCTAAAATCAAATGTAACGAGCCAATCTGAAATTTTCATTTCACCAAAATGTAAGAAAAGCATAAGCATGATATAATGAGGTTTGAAACACCAGCAGTCCTGCTAATTTTTTGCAAAATTACCATGACTGTAAAGAATAAAGAATGCTCTCTGAAGACTTTGAAAATAATAATTGATCTAGAAATTTTTGCCTCAAGTTTGTATTTCACCAAAATGTAGAACAACTGCAGATGCTTCAGTAAATCAAAAAATCTAAATCTTATGTACAAATTCGTAATTTTCAAATATTTATTTCATCGATACTAGCACGTTCGCAGCCTCCATATTCAGAAGCTCGCAGTCTTACAAACATTACAAAAAAATGCATTAAATTCACTCATAAAGGCAACATGACAGTTACCAGCGAAAATAAGCTGATGCCGAAACTGCATCCGACTAGGAATATCTTTGAAAATCCGAATAAACGATTGTATTTAAATTTTTTTTCGCTGGTGTCGCCCAACATCATTTCTGATTTCGAGAAATTTAAAAAACACTAATATTTCTCAGAATCACAGAATTTTCCCATAGAATTTTGCAGCTGTCAATCAAAGAGAACTGAGAATCTCAGTATTCCCTATTAATTTAACATAATACATAAGTTATATCACAGAACCATCAAAATGTCATTTAGCATCGACAAGGTTTCTATAAATCACGAAGAACGTGTCAACATGTTATTGGAAAAAGTTTTGTTAGATCCTACCTCCGACTGCGAGGAAGGGATCCGACTGGTCAATATACAAGATGCCGTCATAACCTCAGAGCTCAAGAACGTTGCTCAGATCAGTGCACTGGTTAGTACTTGAACGCACCCTTGAGAGCCGCCTTGTGAATGAAGTTCTTAACGGTGGATTCGTCTAGCTGAGTGAAGGATTCTGTCTGCGCAACGGCCGTAAGGTGGTTGATGGCAAATCGGAAGCAGAAGTCCTCTAGTTCCTGCAGAGGCAAAGAGGTGGAAAGAAAGAAAACAAGCATCAAAGTTTTTCTCTTACACTCACATTCCAAATTTTGATGTCTGTCCTCGTGAAAAGATAAAAAGCTTGCACTCAAAGCATAAGTATATTTCTCTACTTGTCAAGTACATGTATACAAAAATACACCTGTCCAATACAGCTGTCAGAATTTTTTTTTACATTTTATTTTTCTTCGTGTTGAAGAACTTGACATTGACCTGACTTGCCTTGTTTCGTAACACAAGGACCACGGATCCCTGTAACAACGTGTAATACTTTTACGTGGACCCACCCACCCCTTGGTGCAATCAATCTGGCAATCAATGCCAGCAGCATACAAGCCGTAATGAGAAGCCCACTTTCTGACAGTCAATGTTGGAGCAGAGCCGCAGCAGGGCATATTCCGAAGTACAGCACAAGTGATCTGTGATGCCCAGTGCTCATCAATTTAAAGAACATACTTAAGGAATAGACTTAAAATTGCAACTTTAAATTTCCTGAAAATTTTCACAAGCCCCCAAAACGTTGTGAAATCTAAGGTCGTGTGAGTAAAGAATATTCATGCCTTGAGCGAAATAAGGCCAATAAACTGCAATTGGAGAAATTTGCTCGACCGACCGTTATTGTTGGCATATACTCACCTGCACATGTGTGTGCCTTCAGTACTTTTGTGCAGACGACGCCTTTATGCAGACGCCTAGTGGCACCAAACCGGAAGTGGCCCCTAGGTGGCTCCACATGCCTTCACTTCACTTCCCAGGACAGCCAAGCTGGCAAGGCCTACATGAGGCTCCTTGTCTATGTGTGTTTTTCTGTGCAAGGGTTTGCACAAGGCTGTTTATGCTATTGTTCATTATGCTATGTTCATCCATATGTTTATTGAATAAACCCAATGATGAACATAAACAGTAAGTTTGTTCTGCCCTTTATCTAAACAAATTGTTTAGCTTAAATGTATCAGGTTCCAGCACTTGACTTGTTAGGCTCTGGATAGGGTTAAGAGGAAATTTCAACAGTTATCATATCACCCTACATGGTCATAAGAGCGTCCAAGAGTCATCCATGACCCGGCAAATAACCTGGCTTCAATATTTAACTGACCCAGCCAGCAAAGCTTCGACTGATCGATTTCACATGAACTTAAAAATGCCATGTCGCCATGTTTGCATAGTGACCGGTGGTGGTCAAGACATGTGACTAACATTGCGACGTAGATAATGCTACATGTTTGCCCCACATGGAAAGAGGACATCCAGCCGAAACGGGGCAGGAACCTCAAAGGACCTTTCCGTTCGTGCAAAGGTCAAAGATCTCTGCGTGATCCAAGTTCTGACCAAAGGTGGCGACGCCCCATCCTGGCCAGAACTGGCAGATTTGGGGACAGGAAACCAGCAGCATGTTCTCCAGATAAGGAACGCTGCGAAGTCCAAAGGGTCAACACAGGCGTGAGGATTAAACGAAAGACCAAAGATGTACTTGAACTCAGTGGTGATACACAACATTCCATCTCTCAATGCCCCAGCTCCAGATACAGGCTGAGGTCTGGCTCCTTCAATCGGAGAGTAACCTCAAGATCTGAATGACACATGGAAACACAGAGTACTGATGCCGCAGGGTAGAAGTTAAAGTGTAACGGTCCTACCTTAGCTTCGTACTTGACGGCTGAGGCATACAGCAGGGCCGCGTTGTCCACGGTGATGCCTCGCTTGATGATCCGCTCGCATAAGCGCTTCAGTTGTGATTCGCAGTAAGCGTTGGCTAAATCCAGGAGACCTGCAATTCCGAAACGCATCAATTTGAAAAAAAACATTTTGCACGTTAGCATTGGATCCGATCACAGATGTACTCTTGAAAGTTTGAAACAGGTAACGCACTGACCTACGGCACTGTGCGGCGGCAGGTCCACCTCCCCCGTGTACAGGTACAGCAAGAAGGCGCGGTACACCAAGTACGAGAACTGGTTGATCTCGACGGTGCTGCAGGAACAATCGGAAAACGAGACAGTTGGTTAAAATAGTTCTGAACTGCTTGCAATACATGTGTGACCATTAGGCGACTTTCGAATTGTTTTTCTTTCCGATCAACTAAAGAGTCCACAAGACTATACAGTCAAGTGTGAGATTGCATTTTTCTGCACTTTGCTGGCCAAATGTTCCATGTTACTCCATTTTTATAAAAACATTCTTTCATGACTAAACGTTTAGGGGGAAACAAGTGCCATATTCAATGCCTTTGTAAAAAAACCGGTCTCAACATTAAGAATTGCATGTCGCTAACCCTTTACAGCATGCTCGTTGTTGCTCGGTGGCGAGCCAATGCAAACAATCTCAAAAAGTTTGCTTACTCTTTGCTGGCTTCCTCCCAGTGATCCTGGAACATTGACCGGAAGTGTTCACATCTAGAGAGAAAAGTTATTTTTAAGAACGTGTCACAATGACGTGACCTGACGAGATATGCCTTACCTAATCTTCAGGATAGCCTTGTGGACGTGTATCGTCTTGGCCTCCACCAGAAACTTCATGTCGCTAGTTTCCGCGTCATCGAATGCCAGCCGCAAGCTCTCCACCACACTAGAGTTCATCGTCATGTCTGAAAAGTAAAAGCATAGCGGGACCACCTCGTTCCATAAAACTTCCAAGAGGGACCAATGTGACCCCATATCTTTCAGCCTTCTGGCCTACTCACCTAGCTGGATGGGCTTCCATGTGACCGGCGGCGAGGCAAAGCAGGCGAACACGTCGTGCATGTTCTGGAATGAGGTCTCCATGGGCTGGGTGATGGCTTGGCTCCGACACTGGCCCCACATGTACACCTTGGACGTCTGTGTGAGGGCCACTGAAATGTGGCAGTAGTGCGAGGCGGCAATCTCCACAATCCTGAACGTGAACAACAAAGGTGTAAAATTTTCAAAAATGACGATTTTTATTCGTTGGACTAAATCAGACTAGTTTCGATCGCATCTTACTGATGTGACATCCCCACCTCCCAATATCAGTTGCTATCCTCTGCGGTGCCACCAGATTGGTCTTGTTTCCGATTCCCAGCTGTCCGTAGGAGTTGGCACCCCAGGCGTAGAGCACGCCCTCATCAGACAGCGCCATTGTGTGGGCATAACCACAAACGACCTGAGGAAAAGGTCGGTGGAAAGGATTATGGAGGGACAAGATATACAGGGTGCTCACAAATGCGAGCAGCTAGTTAGTGAATTTTTTGCAGCTTGTAAATATGTTGTCAGGCAAAAAAAAAAGTGCAGTTGCACGAAGAAGATTACAGATCACAAAAGCAAGACTCACCTGCATTATAACCACGCCCTGCAAATTCATGACCCGGCACGGGCTGCTCTGATTGGTGTTGTTGCCGATGCCCAGCTGCCCGTTTCCATTGTATCCGAAGCTGCAGTTAAATGACAATGTTAGCGCAAGAAGATTTGCGAGAAAAAGAATTCGAAGCAACAGCAACATTCTCGAACCTAAATAATTCGCCGTTCTCCAAAACAACCATGGAAGACGTCTGGCCACAAGCTATTGCAACCGCTCTTCGGCCACCTACACAGATAGATAAATAGAAACTTCGGTTTCAGCTCTACTAAAATATTTAACTTCAGCATTCGTGAATCCTCTGAATATGAAAAAATGCATTTTCAGTTTGAGCTAAGGTTTCATTCTTTCGTTCAGTATGAAAGTACAACGGTACTTGTTCAAAGTACTTGTATGTGCCCGATCGAGCATATCAGATTTTGACAGGTCATTAAAGGCCAGCATGCTCATTTAGAACAAGAATAAAGTTGATAAAAGCAGCTACAACATGGCTTCTCAGAATGTAAACAGTGAAAAATCAGCTGAAGAATTGCTTGAAGATGAAGTAAAAATTAAAAAGTTTGAAATGATCTGGGCCTAATTTCATAAAAAATTTGCAGTGTGAAGAGTTGATCAATCTGAGGTACAGCTGTGAGCCAAGTCACGAGACAGAATGATTCCTAGTTAGGGAATCTGAAAGGCTCAACCATTCACTGCTATCCCTCAGATTCATCAGATTTATCACGAGTTGATGACGTTGAGTGATATCAGTGAGGATATGAGGCTACAACGTCATGAAACACAAAATAATACCTGGACCCTATTCCAGAAACTTATTGAGGAGTGTGAAGAGTTGATGAATCTGAGGAACAGCTTTGAGGAGTTGAGGTTTTCAAGTTTCCTTGCCAAGTATCATCCCATAACACGGAATTTGAAAACCTCAACGCCTCACAGCTATCCCTTAGTTTCACCAACTCCTCAAACTCCTCTTTAAACAATTTACTCGCAGCGTCCATTAGGTTGAACTCTCTTTAAGTTTTAGTTGCGGGTTTACCGATACAGGAGGTGATCTTCCTCGGCGTCGGCTGGTTGGTTGTAGAGTTGCAGCCGATCTGGCCACAGTTGTTCTGGCCCCATGCATAGCACTCGCCCTCGGCAGTCAGTGCCAGAGAATGGTGACTTCCGCAGGCAATGTCGACCACGTTACCGGCAGTGGGGTTGAGGGGGACTGCGGTGGGAACCACCAGGGGGTTGGATGAACCATTGCCCAGCTGAGAGAAGCCATTGTGGCCCGACACAAACAGGATTCCAGCCTGGTTGTAGGCAAGGACGTGAGGCCCGCTTCCATAGGCAAATCCTTGAAAGAAAAAGTTTCACAAAGTTTACTGTAACAACCAAGAAAACAAAAAAGGGAAAGTAAACCCTCGTGGGCATTATAAACACTGGTTAAAATGGCAAATTTTTAAGGTATTTGTTGACGTAGCATAGCAGAGAGCCATTAATTTCAGTTTTTGACCTTTCAAAAATAAAAAGGAAGGTCCCACTCCTACAAACACAATTTCGACTACTAACAAAAAGCTATTACTTTCGCATAAATTCACGGCGCATTTTGGCGCACAGCCAGACTTACCAACGACCGACTGCCCACACAGTGCATCTACTTGCTTTGGTTCCAGAACTCCGACATTGTCGCCGATACCCAGGCATCCGGAGCAGTTGGATCCCAGGGCAAAGACCGTATCGTCCTTGGTCACGATGAGCGCTTCATTGCCCGAGCTGCCAAAGACACAGACCATCCTGAAGGTCTCGACGAACTTTGGATCCAAGATGCTGAATACGGACCATTTGCTTAGGTCCATGCTTGAGGCCGCAGGATCTGCAGCGGAAACAAATGTGCCTTGTAAAATGTTATGCACATGGTGGCATTCATCATAATCACAATGATCGACTTTGACAAGGCATTTGATACGGTTCCCATCAAATATTTCGGGAATGATGAGAGGATATTATTATGGATCAATCCCTTCGGTGAAATAAATTGATTGTATAAGGAATCAGGAGTGTTGTGAGGATGTGTTTTAGGATCACCACGCCGGGCCATATAACGGCACGCTGTTATATGGAAAATTACTCAAGCACAATCCGACTGGCTTTCCATGAAATACTTACCGCAAAAGTTTATCACATCGAGTCTACCCCGCAGTAAGTGCATCGCTATGGAAATCTGCATAGAGTGCAGATTGCTATCAACACTTGTTGCTGATAGCTTCCCAGGCATATTTCAACGGCTTTTATGTGGGTAAATTCGAAACTTTTGAGTTCAGAAAATTACTAACTTCTTCTTAACATCATACCAAAACAAGATGCAGCCATGTAGATTTGTATGTATTTAATGGCAATGCTTACATCCATATGAGTGTCATGAAAACATGACGATCGAAACAATTTTTTGCAGTGAGGTTGCTGAAGACTGGCCAGTGGAAGCTCACAGAGAAGAATTTTGTTGTGCAAACATTTTTCTGGCCTTGCAAACCAAAACTTAGATAAGCTACTTGTATATCAAATAACAATAACATTGCAGCAACGCCCACAAACAGGAAACGCCTCAGACCTAGCAGCTGTCGCACCGTTATCTCGTTTCCGGATTAATAATCTTGACTGAAACCGACATACCAATTACAAATAACTGATATGAAGCAAGCGCAGTACTAATCTTCCTCCCAAATTAGACACTTTATACACATTTTGTCCGCCAAGTTGGCTTGAGACCATGCAAACACACCATACATGTACACTGTATAGGAGCACACACACCTGACATTTTGCGCATTTACCTGAATTTCTCAGCCTAAAAATCTTTCTCTAAGACGCTTAGCGTGTTATCTGAAGTCCTGAATCACCGCGGAACATAACAACGCAAAATTAAAACCGTTTTAAGCAATAGTGTCGCAAAATTTGTAAGATCGATGATCAGATTCACAATCCGCAGCTGCCATCTTGAAATGATTCGAAAGCAGACGAGCCGGTTTGCAGCGCTATCCAGTCCAGTATTGGACCCTGACTACTACTTCACCCTGATTGGCTCAAATGATAACAGGGGGAGGAGCTCACCAAGTGACCAATCATAGCAACCTGGTTTTGCCGCCCTACATGTAAACAGTTTAAAAACATAATTAAAATTGAATTTGTTAAATTTTATCAAATTTAAAATTTGTTCAATCGAGAAGAAAATGTGAACAATTTTCTTAATTGGGAGTGTGCAACGCCACTGGTGGCGCTGCAGTCAGCCACTTTCATGGCCGCGAGAGTAGGATAAAAGCCTCAAATACAATGGGAAGTTTTTCATTTTCATCATCAGCTCGTAAATGCCGGCTAATTATTATTTTAACGGTTTTGACTAACTCTGTGATACCCAATAATACCCAATTGGTATTTAAAGCATTCCGTATTTATTTTTGGGCCACGAGCCTGATTTTATCGAACTTCGCCATGTTAGGGAGCTTACTCGACTGCCACTAGATGGCGACCCTTTCGCTGCACACTCCCAATACTTTCGTACCGCGGAGACACTGAAAGACCGAGTCCGATCTGCTAAAAACAGTTTAATAAATAACAAAGACTATAAAAAATACAACGATATAGAAAAATAACCTTCGACCTGTTGCAGCTAAATACTGGTGTATATAACTCTGGTTCGGGGGGTGAACTTAACCTACTCTGAGACTGTCTGTTGCACTTGTGAACTTCAGATGCCATATGAATAACTACTGGCCGAAGAGTTGCGTGTGCGCAACTTTGCGGACCGAAATTGCAGCAAAGTTGCGCACGCGCAACTGCTTTGAGGCTCCGGCCCCTGGTTTGCTGTGTAGTGATTGACAAAAATGGAATTAATGACATAAATAAATGCATGCTGGGTGATTAGGCGTGGGACGGGCAAAGTTAGCGAACACTGGTGGTTATGTTACACGGGATTAATGATGTAAAGGCAAGGGTGGTTTACAGATTAATGCGCTTTTGGTAAATAAAATTACATAAAAATGTAAAAAAGTCATTTTTGAATATATGCCATGTTGGCTTATTTTTGCAATTGATTTAAGTTTGTTTTTCAGAAAATATCCCCTTTAGGCAAAATCCCTGGAAGTATTTATGGTTAATGCCTTATTCAACAAATTTCCCAAAAATGTTATGAAGATATTATAAAATGGAAAATGAGAGTTTTTAAAGAACAAATACATTATCTTCTTTAAATGCATCACAGGACGAATATAGAATGGCAAGAACTTAGATTTTTCTCCTAAAAACACCATATTGCTAGTTGCTAATAGCCTAAGGTGTGATCAGATATTATGTGGGTCTTTGGGGGTCGTTCAAATGTTATGATATCCATATGGTGAATTTCAAACCCAGCTAATACAACATGTCAGTATCCGTGCTTAAAATAATCTGAACTAACCTAAAATCGCAATTTCTTTATTAACTGCTGATCCGCCAGGCTATCACTGCCAGCCCACAAACCATCAGGAGAAGCCCACCTTTTCATTGTGCATGCTTTATAATATGATGGAGTAGGGCATATAGCGCAGTATATATTTGCACAAGCTCCTTCGATTTATGTTTTATTACACAGCACAGATGACATCCTCATTTGTCAATATTTGGCTGCTGTGGGCCCCCCTCCCATAATGATGACATAACACTTGAACGTCCCCTTGCAAATGGGTCTTATAATTTCTTATATGCTGTACCACAACAATATCACACCGCTTTTGAATAGTCAAGGCCATGGCTTAGATTACCTGACGTTTCGTACCAATTCTAATCTCCGAATAGTATTAAATTGAACCCGTGCAACCACAGTAAATGGTCAAATTTACCGTCAAAAAAAAGAATGATAATGACTTGATAAACTGGGCGAGTCTCATTACTGGTACCGAACAGCAAGTACTATAGGCTTGATACTTGATTTTTCCAGTTTCGTTTAAAAAAATTACAATAAATTAATTTCAAGGTTTAAATTTCCTGGAAAAACTATCCAATTTCTTTTAAATGATTTTACGTTCGGGCAGCTCGCAGAAGCGAATTTCGGAAGATTCTACGACTTTCAAGAAATCATGTTGGCAGGAATTATAGGTTGACCAACATACCAGTATACAAAATCTGGTCGGGAAACACCTATGCCATTCCTGGAAAAATAAGAAAGTTTCACCAGATTCGGGTGCTTCCAGAAGGAAGGGTCATGATTTCCCGGAACCCTAAGGAGGTCCGTGAGCCTTTATGACAAGCTGCCATCCAAATTTGCGCCTCGGGGCCCACAACTTCCAACAGCACTGACCTCCTCATCGCCGTGGAAACCGTGTTCTTCGGGGGACGTCTTGAGCAAGGCAGCAACCTCTCTGCTCTCGTCGCGTGGCCCCTTGTGTGCCTTTCCTTTGCGGGCACGGGGGTTGTGCATGGAGTCCAAATACGTGCTCTGCCATCGACTGAAATTCTGTGCAAACAAGAATAATTCAGTGAAACCTGTCATTTCCTTTTTTTTCCAAAAACCAAAACATGAATGGAAGATCAGCCATTTTGATAAGTTATACATTTTGCAATAAATGATTTCAGGATGGTGAGTGTCAAGAAAAGTGTTATAGAAATCACGCTCACCAAAAGAAAACAAACTCCCAAAAGCATGATTTTGCTGGTCGTGTTAAGGTCGATGGGAAACGATATTTCGGTGCCGTTGAATTGTTCGTCTTGCGCCGTCAGGTAGCTCCATGAGATCTCGCCCACCTCGGCGTCACCCTCGGGCACCAATATCTGTAGGAGACGAGAAAAATGAAAGGATTTGCAGCGATCTGAGGAAACGACAGTTTTTGATTTTGGTTTCCACTATGCTGGCTATGGGTTTACAAATAGAATAGAAACAATCGAATGTCACCAAATCAACACCTACCTTGAATTCGTAATCCCAGAATAGAGGGCAGGTACAGATGCAGCTTCTTTGCACTAAGAACAGGCAGGCACCGGCTCGATCCTCCAGAATGTAGTATGTGTCGCTGTTGTACGTCTTCTCCACATTTCCGATCACATGGCCTGAAGGCGTGGACACTTCCAACCGATATTTCTGCAAAATGGGTTTTGACCAAATTTATTTGACACTCCGTAGATGGCATGCACAGGACACTGTGTTGATAGATATGGTGTGATTTCATGCAAAATTATGTTAATTAAAATAAATTTCGAAAAGCGATGTTTTGAAACTGTAATGACAACTGTTATTTGATAAACAAAAAAATGACTACTATTAAGTTGCAAAATCTTGCGCTCTCACCTTTTTGTTTCCAATGGTCAAATTGGTCTTTGGCTTTACGGGATACAAGCGCCGAAAATGGACGAAATCTTGCCCATTGGCGTCCAAGATGCGCACTTTGAAGGAACTTTTCCGCGGACTTAGTATACAGTTGCTTATGGAGCTATCGTCTGCGTTAAATCAAAACAGCATCAGATGATGAACGAACGATTCTGTTGAGGCTAAACAAATGCTTCGCTTTACCTTCCACCCCAAAGAACAGCACCTCCTCGTGTCTGTTCAGCACTACGAATTTGTACTGCATCATTTTATCCAATGAATCACCGCCTAAACAGAAAGAACAGGATTAGGGAATTCCAGTCACAGCCGAGCTGGCATCATGGCCGAACTGAGGCCTCACCCATGAAGCTCTCCGCCCAGTTCAGCTTGCTCGTTGAAACCTCAAAAAGCGCAAACTGGTCCACGTTCTGCAAATCGTTCACAGCCAAGCTCCTGAGCAGGGAGTCATTGCTCGGGTAGCTGAATCCTGCGAAAAATTGTACATTTCTTGTTAATCCGAGCTCGCCTTCCATATTGCTGCCCAATCATGGGACCAAAACAAATCCAATGTAACAATGGCAATGGTAGTGTTCACCCTCAATGTGGTGGTAATCGTTGAATAAATTGGATTTTATTACACATTTTACATGTACCACAGGGTGTTCCCTTACTGGTACTAAAGCACTGGGTTGATTTACATTGAAAGTGAAGTGGAACTCTTAAGGACACACACCCTTACTCATTTGAACATCGAATCTGACAAGTTTGAACGTACCTTCCCTGAAAGTGGATCTGGTGTCATCCTTTGACGACTCCTGGTCCTCGAAGGCGAGGTTTTCCTGGAAGCTACTGCCAGGGTGAGTCCTGGCCAGGTTGAGGGCGTCCGTGTTGGGGCGCCACTGCGGCTCCAGATCCCGCCAGGTCACCCCCTTACGTTGCGGCTGCGTTTCAAAACTAGTGATCCCGGCCTGCCTGGGCTCCTCTCGCATTACGTTGGACGCGTTCTGGGCATCATAGTCAGGACCGCGAAACCGCGCTGGGTCAAAGCTGACTGAGAGACGTGGGTCGGGGGCCTGGCGCCCCTCGAACTGGGCACTCCATGTCCGGTTAGCATTGTGCAGCCGATGCTCAGGTCTAGCCCTAGGGTTGATTGGGGGTCTATTGGGAAACTTATTGGGGACACCGTGGTCGGCAATGAGCTCTGCATTCCTGCGATTGTCCCAGTCCTCGCTGCGGTCGCTTTCGTATCCGATGGGTCCCAGTTTGGGGGGCGGCGCCACCTTCGGGGGCAGCTCTGGTGGCGTCTCCACATCGGGTTCGAACCTGCCGGTGCGTACGTTGTACCGGTTCGTAACTGGCTCGGCGAATCGCGGCACATAGCCGCCACCGCCAGTTTTGGTCCGGTCGTGGACATGGGACATCGGCTTCATTCCCGGTCTGGGCATCAGGTTAGCCGACGAATATGACGTCGGGTGCTCGGTGGACAGGCCCGGATTAAAATAGTGCCGACCGAACCGAGATGAGTCGCGGTGGGAGGGCGGCACCATGAGCAAGCGGTCAGCACTGAGCGACTGTCGCAATCCGCCGCCACCCAGTCCCGCGTGCCGCCGGGGCGGAATCTCTATCTCAAGTCCATCTGCGAACGGCGTGTCCTGCGTCCGAGGCGCCTCTCGCGGTCGCGGTGGAGGCGCCTCTCGCGGCCGCTCGCCACGGTATGTGTGGTACCCTGCCGGTTTTGCAACAAAGTAGTCGGCGGGAAGGCTGGTGCTGAGCCGCTCGGCCTCGCCACGGGCTTCAGCATGGCGCCCAAAGAGGCGACGACGCTGCAACTCGCGGCTGCGCTCTCGCAGCATCTCTGCCATGTTGTAATCCTCGGCCTCCTTATTGCGCACCAGGTGGTTGAAGAAGTAGTTGCCATCCACAAAATGCTCTTCCTCCGAGTCCGGTGCCGGTGCCGCCTTGTGGTCATACTGGATGAGTGGGGCGGCCGGCATGAGGGACAAGGAACGTGGCAACCCGGGGCGGCGCTCAGCGGCCGGTGGCACTGGGACGTGCTGGATGTTGCCAGTCGCCTTGTCCAGGTGCGGCTCCTGGGCGCTGAACGTGACGTGGCGCACCCTGCCAGTTTGACTTAGGTAGCGGGCTGACTCGGCGTTGCCACGTTGGGTCCACGGACCGTGCCCCGGCCGGTTATAGGATAGGCCGGGGACCAGGGGCAGCCCAAGCTCATCGTGCGGCGGGTGCAGGGGACGCCACGCAGGCTCATTTAGGTGGGGGCGAGGAGGGCTGCTGGGCAACACGGCCGCCTCTTCAGAATACATTTGCACCCCGATTCATCCGCCCACAGCAACCTAGCAACTCCCTGCAAGAGCAGAATGAAGAATGAGCTGAAGAATGAGCTGATGAATGAGCTGATGACTAAGCAGATTGAAGGCTCCGTGACTTGGGTCAGTTGCGTTTAAAATACGAAGCACATCCACAAGACACGCTTAAAAATTTGTAGTTTCACAACTCGTAAAAATGAAACTAGTTCTACAAACTACATTCAATTCAATACACCAACAGTCAGCACCTGAGATGCCATGTGGTGGGGGAGGATGGGGGGAGAGGAAGAGAGAGACAAACCCCCAGGACTGGAAGTGGGTCTAATCAAAAACTTAGCCACAAAAGGACTGATTTAAATCAAATTTCCAAATAGCCAAAATTCACTCAGCCTGCTTGGTATCCAAATGTACCAACTCAACTAATGTACAGACCAGCTCATCCACATAACTTTACGTTAATATGACTTCCACGAGTTTCTTTCATGACTTTCACTGCGTATAGTACGACTTCATGACTTTCACTGCGTATAGTACGACTTCATGACTTTCACTGCGTATAGTACACATGTCATATACACTGTATACATGTATATGCATGCGTATATACGAAAACAAATCAAAAAGGTAACGATTCACACACATCCACATGCCTGGAATCGATCCTAAATTATTACTTATAGGTATGGGGTACTTTCTTTACATCAAGAAAGGTATATTTACCATGAAGTTCACTGTCAATTGTGCAGGGCGGGATCTTCCAACTTCCTGGCATGCAGGTACGAAGCTAGAAATGAAAATCAAAGGAATGTCATTAGTGGCCAACCACTGTTGGTGATCCATAGTAAATTCGCGCTTCGCGACCTGACCCCTTGGCGATTTTCGGATACCAAGTCAAGTTTTGTTTACATTAGTTGCCAACTAATCAAACTTTGCTGGGTTCGAATGAAGTCGAACCGAAGAGTTATGACAGCAACCAAGGAGTGAAACAGGCTTTGAATACAACGTAAAGTACACCACCACACGCAGGCTTTTATCATGCATTTTACCTTAACAAAACAACCAGAAAATTTGAAAAAAACACCAAACTTTCACTCACCAAGTACGCAAAACCGAGCCAAATCCAAATTGGCGTCGGGAGCAATGCATTGTGGGATCGCATTCCCTCACTCATGACCAAATTTTCCCTAAATTCTTGCCCCTCGCCTAATAAAGCCAAACAAGATTCTGACAGCAAGGATTTTTCGAAAATTGAATTGATTTAAAAAACTGGCAAATGGGTCTATTTGTCATTAAAACATTCAGAAACAGAAGAATACGGCATACAGGGACAAACGTTGGGATTGCAGCATACCACAGCACTGCCAGCCCCATTACAGGGTGTCAGGAAATTACACGCACATATTTCAAATATTCAATTACTGCTATAATAGTTTGGTCGTTGCCACGCTTGACGTGTGAATGAATACATGCAAAATATTTTGCTAAAGCAGCAAAACTGCACCATGCAAAAAAGTATTTTCCCGTTCATATTTCACCCAGTAGAAAGAGTGGTTCCCTACCTTTCTTATTGGAAGTTGCAAATTCTGCCGTGCATTAGGAACATATACTATAATTATACGTAAACTTGGCAAAAAATGTATTGGGGTTCAGGCGCTTACAATTTCGAATTTTTCTTGTCACCATGCTTTTCCAAATAAACGGCGGAATTCATATTATAACTTCAAGAATTAGTTAAACGCTTGCGAAAAAATTAATTTAGCGAATAAAATCCCAAGTTTAACAGCAAAATAACTAGTAAATCAGTAAACAAACATACCAGAACAGCTTGTGGGGGCAGCGTCCGAATTCGAATGCACTCCACAGGCGAAGGGTACAACAATGATGGCAAATCCTGCAAACGTGGTCACTGGTGCAGAAATCCTGGAAATGGCAACCAAATCGGGTGTTCCTATAGAGGGGGCCAAAAACCAAACTATATGTTACCAACATTTGCATACATTCGAAACTTTTGCATGACCAGTTACAACAAAAAGCAATGCAAAAGGTACGGAAGTTTGGGAGGGGTTTTTCTTTGAAGAAGGAAACAAATTGCGCATTTGATGGGGTCAAAAAATGTGGACATGAAGCAAGATAGCAAAATGACGCCTACACTGCATTTCTTACACACAAGTCTATTTAGTATTACTTTTATGACACAAATTCATCTTTTTTTACTTCATCTCATCGATGGTAACGACAGCATTAGGGGGTGTCTCCAAATGATGGATGACCAAAGATCACATGGAAGAAGCGTCCAAAAATAGCGAAATAGTGACGACATAATCTTTGAACGACCCAATATTACTAAATACTGTATTTTTCATAACTGTGGGTACCGCTAAAATCCATCACATGTGTTTTTTCATTAAACTTTCCTACGACGGTAATTAATTAAGTGCCACGAGTAATAACTACTTGGTCGCTCAAGTACATGTAAGTGTCTCTATGAATCTAGCAAATTGTGAATTACGTAACCTTAGAACATTCAGGCCATTTCGTCTTCAGAATTAAATTAGAGGTCATCGTGGATCGAATCTATCTTTGAATAATGCGCCATTTCTTAGAGATCGATTTTTATTAATCGATCAAATCAATTATATATCGATTTTCCTGAAATAATTGAGTCTTGGTCAGCATCCCAAATTTCCAACGTTCCCTTTAGTCGGTTTACTTTCCATGGAGGATGGAGGACCGTTTTTGAGTAGATAACACGTCTTGCCAAGAACGATAAATTTTGCCTGTCGAAGAAAACATGACTCAGAAATCGCCAGGTTTCGTCTTTTCAGGTAAGCCATTTCCAGCTAGGCCATGAATCATGATATCTCAGCATTGCATTCATGTCAACCACCAAGATATAATTTGACATTGCAGATGAATCAAAAGATTACTTGACGTGCAAAATCCAGGACTTGCAGTTCGTCGATGGACGCTACAAGCTGCAAGTTTATAGCTGTCGTCATTGCAAGACAGTGGCATTCAGACACCACATAGCCAACTGCGAGGATGTCCTCTGCCATGCCTGCTATGGCCAGTATTATAGACGGCCTTGTCCAGTTTGCCAGACAGTCATTACAGCGGTGAGATACACCAGAAATGGAGAAGGATCGATGTCCTAGCCCGCTTATTATTTATCATGCTTGGCGTATTCCAGAGCAAGCAAGACGACGAGTTCGAGAAAGCTGTATTCCAGCTGAAGGTTGCTTGTGAGTTCAAGAAGAACGGGTGCCAGACAGTCGTTCATTTGGGACACTTATTGGTAAACACTGTCTCCGGAAATGGTTTCGTTGCTTGGTAAAGGTCAATGCGATATGCCCGGGCCACAACTGCTGCATTTGTTACCCTGCACAATCATGAAACACTGTGTCCAGTTTAGCCGTATTCATAAATAACTGCTTGCAGTTCGAGAGCCAATCAATGTTTCCTGACTTTTCTCAAAGTAATTAAATCTCTCACTGTTTTGACACTTTACGCACTAAATACATCTTTTTCCTCACATTTCGATGTTTCAAAGTTAAGACTGGAACAGTAGTGGGAATGGCCTTTGATTTCACTATACAGCTGACCTGAGATGAGTCCTGAAACTTAGGCTAATCCAAATGAAAACCAGGGTAAAATTTACCGATATATGTCTCGTAAATGTATATATATACATTATTTTGCAACAGCCACATATAAGAGTTTGCAGGCTTGCAACAAAAAAGGTTTCAACACCGGTAGTCAATGTTGGGAAAACTAGGCTAATGGCCCCGCTAACCCATCACGCCCCACCTGACTTACTGCCCCCATGTGGCACAAAAGACAAAGGAGATCCACAAGCCCAAGTATGAGAAAAATGATATATACAGGATAAAGTAATGGCAGTTCGATGCTATCTATAATGATACCAGTAATTAATTTTTCAGCTAAATGATGCCTTTCAACACATGAAGAATGTGATGCAAAACCTGCTGACAGAAAACGAGCGGCTGAAAGACGCCATGGAAAAAATCAAAGAGCGTTTGAAGGAGGAACAGTCAAAGCAGACCACAGTGACCAAGGCGTTACTATCTCGTATAAGTCAGCTTGAGGCACAGAATGCAAAACTCACGAAAGGTGCAAAAGCAAAAGCCATTGGAGAAACACTGCCAAGAGACTTGCAAAAAGGTAAGTTTACAGTTCGCAACAATACTTCAGTCAGCTACACGTACTTAACAACTTTGTGAGTCCCATCAAGTTGTCCATAACGTTTGGACCAATTTCATTGTTTAGCAATGTTTATCTACATGATAACAGGTCCTTTCCATAAAAAAAAATGGCTGACCCCCTTACCCGAGATGATGACATAATATTTGAACTTCCCCACAGATTTAGTTTACTCCATGATGTGTTTCACATTGACGGACTCAAAAACAAATACTTTCCCATAGAACACAACCCAAGTGCCTCCGTGAACACCACATTCAACTGGACGATTAGCGGGGTTCGAGAGAAGATGAGAAGTTGCAAGACATGGCGTGACAGTTTTGCTCACAGTGACCAGTTTTTCGTCCCATCACTTAGGCTGTATGTCAGTGCAACGTTGGAGAGAAGTTGCCCTGAAACTCACATGCTGCTGCGCGTCGATTACGTCAGCGAGTCATCAGCTGGTTCTTCGCCATTCCTGCATGCGAGAAAATATGCCTTGGTCAACCAAAGCGCCAGCGCCAGAAAGCAGGATGTCGTTCTGCTGGATCAACCGTGTTTCGGACATGACTTTGGCGAAACATGTTTTTTGTATTACGATTTTTTCCCAATTCGCTTGTTGCAAGACAGCGACGAGTACGTAAAGGACGACAAGATCATCATCCAGATTGTCCTGGAGCCCATTGCCTCCATGTTCAAGCGGGTATCTTCAATGGACGGCACCCTTCTGCTGAAGATCGACAACTATGCGAAGAGAAAGCAAGATGGGATTGACGGCATGAGTCCATCAAGGCTGGTCAGTGAATCCTTCTACACCAGTACCAAGGGGTACAGAATGGACGTGGAGATAAACCTAAACGGCTTCCGCGTAAACGAGGAAGGAATCTATATATGGCCGAGGTTCCGGATTGGAGAATGGGATCGCTTGCACGCATTTCCAATTAAATTCAACTACAAGCGCTTTCTGATGGACCAGTCCGACGTCCAGCCAAAGAAAGACATTGTTTTTGAAGATATCCAACAGTACAAACGGTATTCAGAGTTCGACGATTTCAACGATTTCATACCCTGCAAAAGTGCCGAAACGCTTCCTTATTTGAAGGACGATACCCTGCTAATTAAAATTGTGATACAAATGCTATAACTAGTTGCCAATTGAATCAAGAAATTAATAAAATTTGACATTTTTAACAATACGTGTAGTTTTTGTAAAGTTCTCAATCCCCCAGTTGGTTACAAGTAGGAAAAAACAAACCAAAAATTAGCTGGTGGACATTACAATACCATGTCGTCGAAACGTGAGGTTGTGTGTGTTCAGTAAAACAGGGGGAAATGTGAAGGCACTTTCTGTAATAGTGCTGTACATTTAATGTCATTAAGTTTAATATTGGTGCAGTTTGCCCAGTAAGTGTTGCGCTTATTTATGAAAGTAATTCCTAGTTTTCCTACCTTTTCTCGCTCCCATAAGATGAAGATGATTTCCAGAGGCGACAAAGTCGTCCATTTGAAATTAACATTTCGGATGATTTCAACAGCGGAGTCGTCCAATTTCCCCTGCCTTTTAAATATGGATATTGCAGGTGCGACCATAACCCTCAGTTTTGGAAACATCTGCAAAAAAGGATGAAACCTTTTGAAAACTGCTCGTTCTGCAATCGAGCTGTTGGAATTTACCTTTTCATTTTATTTCTATTTTTAAGGTCATGTTGTGTTGGGCAAGCCCCCGAAAGATGGCAAACCATGCGTACAAGTGTGCACGTAATGATTGCCATCTTACATGGGCAGTACGACAGTGTTTAAAAAACACTAAAATAAAATGTATGAAATTCGACAGATATCAACGATATGAGTCCACCCTACTCGACGCGAGTACAGCTGAAATATACCGGGTGAACAAACTAGTTTGCAAAATCGCACTTTGCTGACGACATGCTTAGTTTCTGTCGTTACAAAAAGGAGCAGATACAGTATTTTTTACCGGGAGGCCTTGAGCTACATACAAGAAGTTCAATTTAAAAACTTGAAATAAATGCGGCTAATATTTAACAGTTTCATACTGACAACCAGTTATTGTGGTAATTTCCGAACCTGCTTAAATTCCGTTATACCCCGCCCACGATGCACAACAACTAGTTATCAACTGAGTCGAGCATGCACCTCCATGGCTGGTTTCATAAATCCGAAAAGCACATTCTCGGATTATGAAACAGGCCCCGGAGGTTATCAACTAGGATGACAACCTAGTTTGTGTGCACGGGTATTAGAGAAAATAGTTTAACATCGTTTCATTACGTCAAACAAATGTTTAACATCGTTTCATTACGACAAACAAATCTTTCACATCAGAATTTCTTCAACATCCAACCACAAAAAAGTTGCACGTGTTTACAAATGATTTATATTTATTATGTGCGCCACCGCTAATGTATTTACATGTATATACTGTATTGTTGTTTACTCAATTCTTCAATATCGGGTGGTTTTATCTCACTTTTATCTTACTATTTTTATCTCCCTGATACAGTAAGCTGATGTCCCAGGCATTTGACCTTAATATTTATCAGATCTTTTATTGATAAATACATCCGCCATTGAAATTACTACATTTTAAACACGCTCATTACCACCTGAACATCGAATTGATATATATACCCATGAAATTTCATGGGTATTCCATGAAAACTACCTTTTACCTCAAATTGTCTGATATTTTCGTGATTGCTTTTTCTGGAGTTTAATTATCTGTTATCCAGGTTTTACATGTGGTTTGGAGTATTGCAAGGGATTTTCCTGACTAGGCAGAAAAATTATTTACTCATCCCTGACTTTCCAGGTCTGTACAGCCCCATAAGGATACTGTAAGTGTTGTGCATGCAACCCTTTCATTCCTTTTCCTCGTGAATAAATTATTATTATTCATTATAGGTGGGCACTGACATTTCCAAACACTTCAGCAGTAATAATCCATTTTCCAAAATCTTGCAGTTGCTTTTAGGACGCCATGCTTATTCTTTAATCAGGTATAAAGCGTCATAGCTGTGGGGGTGGTGCCCACAGAAAGGGATCGACCATGACATCATTTTACGCACTTGGCGAATAGCACTACGACGAGAAGGACTGCAACCTATCCTGACGGTAAGTTACTCTGGGGTGGGTGGGGGAATACCTCATCTGGAGAACATTGCATGGAAACCCTCAGAGCCACCTGCACTCCTATTTTGAAAATAGTCAGTCCCCGTTAAATAATAGTGAGAAACACAGCTGCTCATTGCCAGAAATATCAATGCTAGAAATTGACCTTGTACAGTGCAAGCCATGATAATCCAGTGAAATTTGATTAAAATTAGAGATGCCTCGCTTACGTCACATACAGGTATACATGCAGGGTGATTCATCTACATTGTATACCTATCTGTACCTTGGTAGAAAAAGGGCCATGCAATGTCCAAAATTGACAATTTTTACCTATGTAAACTACGATTTTCCCAATATTGAATATTATAATACAAAAAAGGTCTAAGTCCTAGTCCTACACTTCAGAGCTAGCGCTTGTTTTAAAAGGCCAAAGTCAATAGTGCCTGTACTTATAAAAGACCAATGTTCACATTTGGCCTTCTTAGAAAATTATTATAGCAGGTCATTTCCCAAAAGTAAATAAAATGGGCATTGGCCCTTCTCATTCCAAGGTACAGATACTATACACATGTATTTATTGGAAATGTGTGATCCAGCAGGCATAATGATTAATTTAGCCAATAATTATAAGTTTTAAAATGTCCGTCAGGTGGTCAGAAAAGAGCCTCCAAATCATAATTGGCATTTAACTTTAAGGGACCAGTTTGCTTCACTATCATGCAGCGATGCTGTGCACAATTGCACCACATCTCGCATACAAGAAATTCAAAATAAATTCACAAAACGTTTTCCAATATCAATTTCACCGTTTTTAGACTAATTTCGTGTTACTGTACAACTTTCAAACTGAAACCAATTATCTAACAGGATTCCCGCCTATTTTTCAAAATAAATGTAAAGAGTTTCTAAGGATCTAAAAGTGCCTTATCAGCCTCTGCCACGAAAAAGAAGTATTGGTCACTACTATGCAAGTACATGTACTCGCCTACATGTTAAGCCCTATATATAAGTTATTTCTCCAAGAATTACTTTCCAACTAGCAGTTTGCCCTGTTGCAGTTCCTGGATTCCTGAGTTTGCAATTCAACATGGTATTGCATTCAGAAGAATTCTTTTCATGTAGGTGATAGTCTGAAAATGTCGTACCAGCAAGGCATGCAGCAACCGGGATTTGCACCTCAGTACATGACCACCCAGCCAGGGGCATTTCCGATGTCGGTAGACCACCAGTACCCACCGCCGAAGCCTGGGGGTTATGATGGTTATGATGGTTATCATAGTTCTCAACCAGGCTCCGGACCGCCCCCACAACGTTCGTAACTTGGATTTTTGGTTTTCCATCCGTGCAAATCGGATGACCGGCGACTTATGGTCATGTTTTCTATTTTCAAGAACCGTTGCTGATGGTGCCCCAAGGTGTGCCCAACTGCCCTCGCGGCTTGGAATACCTTACCCTATGCGACAAGCTACTCATACAGCAGCAGATGGGCCTCAGGATACGAAGTGAGCACTACCAACCACGTAACAATTATGTTTGCAACTTTTCTCTTATATGAACTGTGATGAAGCCCAGCAACCCCCAATCCCATGATATTTTCAAAATAAAATTCCCTGAATTTCCAGGGTTCGAATTTGCCCATGACCAATAAAATGGAACACATTGTTATAACATGGATATTAAAATTATTATGTTTAGGAAGGTGCTGAAGGGAAAAGTGCTGTAAAATGTCTGTAAAATGTAAAATACCATACTTGATGGACAGCAATTCAACAAAAAAAATATTAATAATTACAAAATCGCCAATAGCATTTTTTTCTAAATTACCAGTAATTTGTTTCTGGGCCGTAAAAATGATGTATTGCAAATATGCAAATGATGTATGTTCCCGTTCCTCGATACGAATTGTCCGGCTTACTAGGTCGAGTCAAGTTCCAAACACTTTTCTCGTTTGTTCTAGCGTTCAGGCCTAGTACCAACAACAACTACGCCATCCTCAATTCCTTGGGACAAAAAGCTTTCACGGCATCAGAAAGTAAGCACCATTGGGCAGCAAGCGTTAAGCTGGAAACATGTTTCCATGCAGCATTAGCCTGGTTTTCCATGACATTACCTAACAACCGTACCTCTTTCTCTGCCAACCAGTCACTGAGGGCGATGGGTATAATATTTGCGGATCGCTTCGGGCCTTCGAAATGAAGGTCCTTGATAATGCCACCAACGAAGTCATCCACTTCAGCCGTCCCCTTTCCTGTCAGTGTTGCTGGTGCCACGGCCACCTTCAGGTAAGAATTTTCCAAAAATCCAGGTTCGGTTCAACCAATTTGCAAGAAAAGTTGAAAAAGTTATCCTGTCATCACAACGTGAATTTGAAATTCCTAATTTTCTAAAATCTTTTCTGACGCTTTCCGACGTAATTTGCGAATTTGTGTAACATTTCAGACCATGGATGTGTTTTCGCCTCCCGGTCAATTAATTGGCCGGGTGAGACAAAACACCTCCTTCTGCATTCCAACGTTCTCCATTGAGAACGAGTCAGGTGACACCGTCCTCAAGATCGAGGGCACATGCTTCACACTCTGCCAGGGGCATGAGAAGGAATTCGAGGTGGGTACCTGAGCTAGCTTGGACATTGAATTCAGTGATATCATGCGGACACCATGAGCAGATGGGAGGCACTAGCACTGTCTAGCAGGGGAGGGATGTTATGGTAGTCCCATGAAAGTCCACCGGGGCACTTCGGCCTTTTCAACACGTAGATGTCCCTTTCCGCACACTTAGATCCTGTCTTCGGATGGCACCACCCACGTGGGCAAGATCTGGAAGGAGTACACCAATTGGGCACAGGAGCTCTACACTGACGTTGACAATTACAGCATCATATTTCCCATGGACCTGGACGTGCGCGTCAAGGCAGTCTTGATGGGGGCAATCATCCTAATCGTAAGTGACACACAAGTGCTCCTGAAATCAGAGTTCCCTTATCTGACACCTGCTTGTTCATTCTTTCTTCAAGGATTTCATGTACTTCGAACAAGTAGACAACGGAGTAAGACGTGACTTGTAGCCTAGTGTACCGCTGTACGGTACAACGTTGAAGGCCCTACAATTCCACGTTTCCAAAATTCCAGGGGCATTTATGTTACGCCCCCCTCCCCAATTCATTTTTGGGAAACCTTACAGCATAAGGTTCCAACTGTTTTTCGATTAATAGTGCAGATAACATCTGATGCAACAATACTAGGACAAGAACTAGAAACCGTACACGTATATTGTCATATGACTACGTTGCATCGGTTGACGCAGCTGTGGTCCAAAACTGGTCTCAAAATAATTTATATATCAAAACTAATATATTTTTCTCAAATCTGTCATTCCTCTAAAAATTTCCATACACGAAATAATACAAAAATAGTTCGAATCAAAAAAAAAAAAATCCCGTTAGTGTTCAGTTCGTTTTCATTATTTCTGACGGTAACATACTGAACATTCCTATGAAAAACTAATGCCGTTATGAATTTTTTTACTATCAAATGAAACCCTTCTTAGATCTTGATTTTCGGTGATCTCAGAAGTACACCGTAGCATGATGCATTTTTACCATTTTTTTATTAAGTTTTTAGCACACTGATGTACCTTTTTAGGTAAAGGCGAAACATTGTGTTATCGCAACTTCGATTAAACATCTGAGGAATTTTTAGAAACAAGGATCCATAATGATCGATTTTATACGGGTTTCTATGAGATCTGCTTTATTAAAACATATTTAATGATTTATCAAGAATTTTGTTGTCGAATTGTGACCCTAAAATGGCGGTTTGGTGATTGTCCATAGGGAGCGTACATAAATTACATCATCAGCTAAGGGGAAGGGGGGGGGGGGAAAGGTTAGGGGTTTGATCATTGGTTACATGTGGTTACAAGGGGGGAGGGGGGATGTACTTGGTGTTTACTGTAATCAGGAAA